>CAJPEX010001136.1:0-23623 GCA_905338405.1 Notodromas monacha
GGGAATATGGACAAATCAAGAGAGACAATTTGAAACTGGACAAATGGAGCCAAGAAATTTGAGACAGGATCAATTCAAGACAGGGACAATTAGAGACAAGGAAAATTTGAGACAGTGACAATTTGAGGGACAAATTGCGAGAAAAACTATCTCCATGAGGAGAGGAATCTGCTTAGGTTGGCTCAAGGAATTGAGTATTTCCTTGGCAAGGAAAACTCACTTGACAGTGATGAATGAAAAAAAGGAGAAACACCCTGGGATCATGGAATTTTTACCGAACAGTGCAAGTTTTGTTCATTTTCATATCTTAAACATAGGATAATAGGGAGAAACATAGTCAAGTCATTTTGTCTCAAAAGGTATCTGTCTCAAAATGTCTCAAATTCTCAAAATATATTTTTCTCAATTTGTCCATGTCTCAAAAAGTTTCAGTCTCAATTTGGCCCTGCCTGGGTCTTGTTTCAAATTGTCCCTGTCTCAAATTGTCTCTTGATTTCTCCTAGATTCTGTTTCATGTGGTGTGCGATTTTGATGAGAATGTGAATATTTCTCGTTTTACTATATAACAGGCATATTATACAGCCAAGTAGACAGAGAGACAGAGAATGAGAGAGAGAGAGAATCAGGAGAGAAAAGAAGAAAAAAACGAGTTCGGAGGAGGTAACATCGTATGAGGCCTGGGATTAACAAAGATCTCCGTCCGAGCGAATCGGGTTCTTGCTCCCTTCTCCGACGGGGGCATAGTCAAGGAGCATCTTCGCCGCCTAATAATGGGTCATTAGCGAATTTGTCGAGAACCGGTCCCGTAGGGTGGACGTGGATTGACATCCCATCCTACCGGGCTTAGAATGTGTCGGTCAAAAGAACCGCTGAGAAATCCCAGACGCGCCGAACGACAGCTTGGCCGTCGACGCTGAGTCTCCCACAGTCCCACCCGCAGTCCGACGATGCGACCCGCAGAGTGACTTCACTATTCCACACCTGAACCCTTTACCTGACTACGAGGGCTGCCGAAGGGATGAGACCAGTCTTTTTTGTCTAGGAGGAACCCAATGATTACAGTATCGTTTACGATCATTCAAATAATGAGATATATATTTTTAATGCACAATTACTGTTATACGCTTTAAATTTAAGAATTCGCGCGTAGAAATTGGTGAGACGTACCAAGAAAAAACTTCCCCCAAAGCCAAGATTCTTTCATCAGCAAGTTTCGTTTTAATTGCAATAAGGGGGTACTCTTTTTCTAGAACAACCTTATCTGAGACACATGCTAAGAACTGATAAAAAAAAATCCTCATTTCGCCATACAACAGAATAACACAAACGTGTACTGTATTAGGCAAACCTTCGTTTTTTCTTAGAAATTTTGGACAATAGAGGTAGAAATCTCGCAAAAGTGAATGCAGTATTTATCCATAATTTATGATGGAATTGAACAAACAGTTTTCAAACCATGGCTTCATTCAAAGATGAACAGATCAATCAAAAGTCACACATTCTAAAGTTAAGGTGCCTATTGAAAGCTATGGAAAACATTTTCTGGAATCTTTAAGACTTTCACAAATTTCGATCATTTTTGCAAACATCTAAGTAAGAATGGAATGCAGCAATTCGAAGGAAAAGGCCTTAAAATCATTGGGAAAAACCAGGAATAAATTGTTTTATGTGTTTGGAAAAATAATTGATTTTCGAGCATGGCCTATACTCTTTGGATAATGGGGCTTTTATTCAGAATAGAGCCTCAAAAATTTAAAATGCTAATTTACTTATAAATTTGTGAAACTAAATGATCTTGTCTTCAGAAGCACCCCAGCCCACATTGATCACGCTAAAAATAGTTCTAAGATTTTGTAGTCATCCATGCTCACTTATACTGTATTAGAAACCCACCAAAAGTAAGTCGCTTCTGAAAATATCTTCAATTTGTGACAGAAACGAAGCGCATCATTCAATCCGCACCAATGAACGCTTTTGTTTCAAAATATTTTCTACATTTGCGTCTTACTAAAGGTTGGTACGAATGTTGCCGATCAATATTATCGCTTTTATATTTTTAAAAACAGAAATCTCAAACTCCTCTGGCAAGAACACCCGGATAAAGGCGGGTTCATAGAATCTAACGAAGAACATGAGCATAACAAGTCAACATTCATTCGAAATTCAAAACAAAAATGTCCTCTTTCCCGCTTCAGAATCAAAGATTCATCATCGATAAATCCAAGTTTTTAGACATGAAAGTGCCAATGCGTAAGTTTTGAGAGTGATTTACGATTCGGCGCATATATTGAATAAAAACTTATATTTCGCTCTTTGGTCTTCATAATTATTCAAAGAAATTGAATGTCGCGAAAAAAATTATAGAATATTCAGTGAAGTATGAGCTGAAGTTACTGAACACAGGTATATAGGAAAAAATCGGGAAGGCAATAACGCGAACCGAGCCGCATTGCGAATGCCTCCAGGGCCGACTTTCTCATGCAGCCGGACGCGAGGCAACAAAAACCCCGTGCTTTGAACTCGTTTCTTATTTATTCATTTATTTTCGTATGCATTTATTCCTCCTTCGTCGTCCTCTTTTTTTTCCTTTCTGCGTCCGTAGTTCCGTACAAGCCTAATTCCAGCAACCAAGTTTCCTGACGGTGACACTAGCATGAGGAATGGAAGTGTCAGGGAGTAAACCATGCAGAGTGGAATCGGAACACGAGGTCGTCGACGGCAGACACACAGGCACAACTGACTATAAAGAGAAAACCGTCGAAGAGAAGGACAGAATAAACAGGAGGTATAAGTTAACTGGAAGACGACGACGGGAAAAGGGGTTACGACCGAACCGTCGGCGGTGTGTCTGCCGTCGACGACGACGTGCTTGAGGAGCCTCTCGTCCTTCTGTGTCATCGTAAGGGTTACCAACCGAAGAATGCATTCGAGACACTGTAGCCATCTATACTCCATTCCAATTACGGGAAAGCGCGAAGAAATTAATGACCTCATCTGCAACTATACCGTATTCTTTTAATGTGTGACACGAATCAGGAAAAAGGTTTGTTTTTAAATAATTGGAAAACATTGCCGGTCCGAGCTTCAAACTAAATACAGCAGAAGAATTGCGTGAATACACAGGGGAAATCACAAAAATAATGCGGATCGTTTATTGTTGCTGACAACATATTTTTCTCAAAATAAAAAAAGAATCACAATATCTACCCACAACAACACGGTATAATTTCCAATATTGCAAGCAGTACTCCGAATCGAAACCTGATAACATAACGAGAAAATAATGTAATCTGAGTCAAATCACTTGCTGCTGGGGCAATAATACCGTATTTACTTCAGCAAGTACGTTACGGACATATTATTTCTGAAATTTAAAAATTAATCAGTTGACTGCAAGAAAGGGTAAATCCTGGCATCATTAAGACAAACACAAATTTTCGGGACACAGATTAGTGTCTCCAGAGGATAACAATGGTATTTTAAAATTAAATGAAGTCCGAATCACCTCGGATCCTGCCTTTCAAAGGTGATGACTTCTGCAAGCAAATCTTGAATGCTATAAAATGCCTTGATTCAATAAATTGTGTGGAAAGTATGCTCAATTAAAATAAACAATGCCGCGGAAATTATCTGGGCTTTGCTCTGAAATTCTTTTGGAATTGTAAGCTTATTGCTTGATTGCAGATCTTCTTGGCAAAAAAAATGTTCCTCGAAGTGACATGAGCTCACGTTTACCTTATCAAATTTTCAGTGAAAGCAGGTTCAAGAATAAATGTAGTACAGAATTTTTGTTTAAAGTCTCATGATCAAATCGGTCTTCGTGATAGTGTTGATAGATTTACATGGTTCCGGACTTTGTCTAGAGCAGTTTCCTGCAAAACTTATATTGTTGATACAGTGAAATTTTGTGGTCCCTATGCACATTTTATACAGTAAAATTTCATCACAACAAACTTTTGGGGAATACAGTAAAAGTGTGTTATTCTGGGTATTGTGTTAATATATTCAAAATTGATGATTGGAAAACATTATCATATCACATTTATAATCAATTAGATCTTGTTTTTATGTCCGCGGATTTTTATTATTGGTTTGAAAAACTGAGTGATCTTCTGAAAAATTGCATTCAATCATGCATTTCATCAGTTGCACATGCCTCTTCATTCTGATGGGATGTTGACATGTGTGGAAGCTCTTTAATTGTCATGGATTATAGCTTCCATCCAAGCTACAAGAATAACCAGTCAGTCACATTTTGGACAAGAAATTTCAGACTGTGCCTACTTTAGTCAGGAAATTTAATATGGAGGATCTTTTAAATATTCCACAAAAACGTTTGTTATGCTGGAATTGGGAAACTTTTCAACACGTAATCTATATACTTTGCATTAGTACTTTAGCAGAATTTCCTTATCCTGAAAATTTTGTTGTAGCAGTATTGTACTGTACAAACATAGTACAGTCAAACCTCTCTCAGTCAAATTTCAAGGAACCAGCAAGCAAAATGTGACTTACAGCAGAGGTTTCATGTTAGGAAAATAAGAATTTTTGTGTGGGGAAGATAGAAGAATTGCGAGAAATTTTAAATGGTAATAATCTAGTATACTTGAATTTCTTCTCAGATGATTCAACAGGATGCTGAACTTGGAGGCAAGAGTTCATTTGCACAATTAGCCTTTCACTTCATTTCAAAACACATAAAGTTACATATTATTTCTTTTCTTTCTCTTGTGTCAAGACAATAATAGCCAAATGGCCTGAGAAAATTAGAGATACAGAGGTTTCAGATGAAAAGTCTTTGAGTTCGAAAGGTTTCAAATATGTACATTCTCTCTTGGGAAATTCAGACGCAGACTTGAAAACATTTGACTTTTAGGAAGTTATTTGACTTGGAGAGATTTGAGTTAACAACATTTAACTGTATGATTATTTAAAAAAAAAAAACGCACCTCCACTGCAATGCTAACTGAATTACCATTTATATTTACCTTCGCTCCGATAATCAGTGTTGAATTAATGTACTGTACTGAGAAAGTCCCAGAGTATGGAAGAAACTGCTCCGTGTACTGCCGTACATCCAAAAAAAGAAAGAAAGAATTAAAGTAAAAAATAAAGAAATGACCTCCCTCCCACGGGTTTGTGTGAAACTGTTTCTGGATGATTGGCAGCCCTCGTGGTGCCGCAGTTCCGACACGACCGAAGCACGGCTCTCGAGGCAGTGAACCGAGCAAAGGATTGCCCCTTTGCTCAGGCGGGCGGAGGAATCAGGCCCAATTACCGCGCAATTCTACCGAGATTCCGCGCGCGTCGTCGGTCCCCTTTGACGCGCTTCCAGTCGGCTGCCAACGTCTGTCTCACAGAAGAGGCAAGTAGGCCAAGGACTGGGAGTAAGCGTTAGCTGTGATTAGGAACGAGCGGCCATGTCATATCGTCCCCTTGGGGCCGCTCAGTAAGGTAAGGGACTGGCTGTCCAGAGATACGGAGAACCCCATCGCTCAAGAGGAAGCCCAGCGACTATATACCCCGCGATGTTGAGAGGGGATAAATATAGTACTCTATACAACACTGTACTTTCATTTCATTTTTTTTCCCCGAGACGATGACGATATTCAGAATTCCTGTGAAAATTACTGTACGCAATTAAACAAAAACTCATTTTGCTAAGCATATTCAATTGCGGTCAGCAACAGAAAATGGAAACTCGACGTTGATACGCGATGTAAAATAGTCAATTGGATATTAATTTTTCTGAACTTACTCACAAAATTTGACTCATATTGAAATCCCTATCTGGAGATATTCAAAAAACACGCTTTTTCCTGTGCATGTTTACTATCGACCTTCGTATTCAATCTAGTGTGTTTAATCACAGAAACGATTGATGCTTATTTAGAGGCAGTTTGATTCTACAGCATTATAATAAAGAAAAAAAGCATTTCAACTTGTGTCCAGTACATTTTGGACATTAGAAAGCAAAACTGCGTCGACTTTTGCATACAATTGTTTCATCTGTGTAATGTATAAAACGTCTGAGTAATTAAAATATTTTGGTGAAAAATGATGAACATGACGGATATTGGACATTCGAAGTTTCATTCAAAATAACGTCGGCATCAGTATATGAGCATTTAAAAAATTCCAAAATTTGTATTCGTTTCCGCATACATTTTTTTTTGCTACGGTCGAAGGGCTACTCCAGAAAAACCTTTTATATGAAGAAATGCACAGTATATCAAAATACATGAGTTGCAACAAAAAAGCTAGTGTCCGTATCTCGAAGAACGTCAATTATACTCATCTCAATACTTATATTCTGGAATCGTTCAGATGCATGAAGAGGAAATGCTCAAACGGCGCCAAATAAAATATGTTTCAATACTATTTCGGGTGAGAAATCAAGTGTACAAAAAGGAGTCGCAAGTGAAGCATTATTGAGAAAATCCTATGCAAAATTTCTTCAGAAACGTTAAAAAATCTAATGACACATAAATTTGGGAATTAAACATTCATGAAAACCTCAGCTCAATTTATAAACCCTTTTCGCTGAATCGTGCATTAGAAATTATTAGATTTTAGAATTACAATATAATCCATTATTGCGCAAAAAGACTACGTTAAAAAGTCTCTAAAACGTTCAAATTCGTATTTTTGAGTGGGAACATGCAGTCCTCGAAATTTAAAGTCCGACTTCAAAAACTGTTATTCAACAAAATGTTTCCAATCGATCGAATCTCCGTCATATTTTATTTATTCATTCATTCAACTCAGTCAGTTTTAGTCAGCACCATCGATTTCCAATCACTTTGCAATTGTAAGTTTGTAAGTGACGAGGTATTCGAGAAGTATTGGTTATGCGTTGGGAGCTTTGGGACTTACTCACTGTCAGCCCCAGGATCAAATCCGATTCGTTCCCCATCGACCAGTACTTCGGAATAGGTGGTTTCCTGAGGGAAGCCACCGGGTAGGCCCTTCTTTTACATAAATTTTAGCTCATATATATAAATTTAAATATTATATATTCTTACTAAGACAGCCTCAAGGAGCAGATTCAATGAAAAGCTGGCATAATTTGAGGACTTCAGACTGATTGAACACCACGTATGCCTACAGAACGGGAGCAAAATGATAAAATTAGACAAAGCTTTGTAAGACTATTTTACGGCTTGTCGACGAAGGACCTCCCACGCGTTTTAAATCGAGATCCTAAAATTCAACCGAACTACGTTTTACCACCCATAAATGCGGTGCAATTTATATTAAATAGTTGAAGTATGGCGATGAAGAATTGGTTGATTGAGCGATGTGTGTTTCGGAGTTTGAAACACTAGCGTGGGAAATGCCTGGATATCAAGAAACAGAAGGATCTGAAATTTTTTATTCTTGTGCCGAATCCATTTGAAATGGATTAGGCATCTGGAGGAATGCACCCCAATTTTTGAATGGATGAATACGAATTTTAAAATTGCAGGCGCTCTGTACATGCTATTAATTAATTTCGAATGATCCAAGCATATTTTTCGTCTGCCAAAAGTTATAAGCTAATCGTAGTAGCTTCTTTCTAAAAAGGGTAACGTGCACGATTTCTACGATGTGCACCTTAACCCGAAGTGTACAGTTACCCATTGGTCGTTTATCAGGGGGTTTTCAGTTTCTGGAATGAATGAACAATGAGTAGGAACTTCGAATTTTTTAAATTCCTCGCATAATGGTTAGAAAAGGACGATGACTATAAGAAGCTGGTCCATGCATTCGAGAAATATTTCTTTACAGCTGTATCAATATTACTGAAGTACCCTCCATGCTTGTGTATCTCATCAATGGAAATATACCGACTCTAACCATGTGCGACCCTGAGGACATTTAAATATTACTGAAAACGTGTCCAAAACATGAAATTTACTCCTTCAAAAAATGAAGATATTTGTGGCAAGTATATGACAGTTTTCATAATGTTAGACAATAGTTCATCTAGCACGACATTTCCGAAATATTTTACTTATATTAAGTCATCGAGAGCGTACTTTCCTGTTCCATTTCATTAAAAAAAATTCGGAAATATTGTTTCGGTGCTCCGAAGCAGAATGAATCCTCGCATCGATCGTAATTTAATTTTCCTTAATTTTATGTGAACGGATATCTATTCCATTCTATGATACAGCGGCATTCGAAATAAAATGAATTTAAAGAATTTACTGGTAGACAATTCCCGCGCCAGGTAGCGGTTCATGTACCTGTCAAATCAAGGGACCACCGGTTGGAAGTCGGCAATTCCTCAGGCAATCCTTCCTGCCAAAATGTTCGGAAAATGAGGCCGCAACGATGCGAAGATTGCCATCAAAAATTTCCCATCTTCCCTTTATCTGCATAAAACGGCACGTACGCCAAAAAAATAATAAAGTTAAATGAAAAAAAGAGAGAAGCATTTCGGCCCAAAGCCAGTCGGCATCCCTTCATCTCGCCGGACATCGAGCAATATTTCATCATCCTTAGCGTTTTCGTTTTCGCACAAGTCTTCCCTCGTTTTTCGATATCATTCCGAAAGACCCCTCTGGAGAAACACGCATTCCGAAAAGCCGGCGAGGAAATTCTTCACCAGACCGCCGGCGAAGCTCCCACAAAAGCGCGATGAAAAAAAAATACATTAAAAAAAATGAATAAAATAAATGAATAAAAAAGAATTATCTCCGTCGTCGGCCTCGCAGCCTTTGATCGATCTCTGAATATTCTTCTCCCAAAGGATAAAACTACGCCGAAGAGCAATTGACGTTTAATGCCCTTGCCTCTCGTGTGTAATCCACGAAACGACTACGCACAAAAAAAAGAGGAGCCTCGCATTAGTGAGTAAATTTTATGCGCCGAAGTAAGGGCCTACTTAATTTGAGCATTTACAGCACGCGTAGTTCCAGTTATTTTTAGACAGAGACATAAGTTAATAAAGTTTCGCACCTTCGTGAAGGGAACGTAAGGACTAGAAAATTAGCTTTATTATGTCATGATGCTATCATTTATGGCTGAAATACAATGCAGTACTCCTGAACCATATTTACTCCCGTATCGACCTTACAGTGACTTCGATCAATAATTTTGGGACAAAAATCTTCTACAGGAGGTGAAAATTTTTTTTTATTGTTTTTTTGTATATAGGTTATTACAGCCTATGCGCAGACAGATTCTGAAAAAATTTTCAGGCAAATTTCCAAGAACTGAGTGTAGAAGGAATTCTGATCCCTCACTATTGATTCAAAGCCAAAATCAGCATATTTTGTGGATGGCAAACGAGTCGGGGTTGACCACACGATTTTTTTTTTCAGAATCATCAGAAGTTCAATCCTATACCTCAACAAGAGAGCAATCTGTTGTAAATAATTTGTGAGGCAAACGAGTTCAAGCACTGCACTGGTTTAAAAAAGAAACATTACATTTTTCCGTTTGAAAATCATCCTGAGATTTCCCCCCGTGATTTCCTTGTGTTTCGTCAATTTATTTTGGCAGTACGCAATTTTTTTTTTCCTTTGCTCATCTGGTGTTCATCAGATTTAGACATTTTTGAAGTATCCGAGGCGTGCCACAGTTGCTGCTTCATACGTGCATTAGTCTCAACTATACCCTTCGGGCAAAACCCAATAATTGTGCGGCCTAAACGGTCTGTATATAGGCCGCAATCCCGAAAATGGTTCGTAAAAATCAGGAGGCGGCCTATTAATCTCGTGAGTATATATAGTCTTCGGCTCGCTTGTGCGTCTTCAAAGTCGTATAAAATCCATCAGTCACTTTGAAACCGTGTTGTGTAACTCATCGACACCCGATTTCAAAAGAGATGTTTTTCAAATTGAGCGGCGGAAAATTCTTTCTAATAGGGCCATTTAAATCCGGCTTCGGTGGCCAAAATTTCGGAGTATACACAATATAAGCAAAAAAGAAAAAGAAAAGCCCCAAGCTTTCTCTGAGCTTCGAAAGTCAAGAGCAGGAGCAGCAGCTGTCTGGGCGGTAGGATCAAGAGCAAAGGAATCCGACATCGATGAAATTTACGGCCAATTAGGCGGTAAAAATTAATATTAATTGACAAAAGAACCGCGACTGGGCTTCGCGGCGCAAGAAAATTCAAAGCCTCGGGTTCCGATCAGAGAGGGGGGGGGGGTGGGGCAAGAAAAATGAGGAAAAAACATTTTCGGATCGTTGGGTCCATGTTGGCCTGACCGTCTTGCGCTTGCGACGCTGTGGTTGCTCCTTTCACCAGATTATCCCCCTTTTTTTCATCAATAAATCGAATGACAAAGGCTCGTTTCCATCTTATTTTTCCTGAAGTAATTGGTGATTATCCCTGATTTTTGGGATAATTTTGTAAGAAAAAAAATCATCTATAAATTGGTCTATAAACGACTGAGTTCTTCTGAGCTGAGCGTTGGCGTCAGGCAATATTTGATGTGAATCGGATGAGAAGGGTTGGAAAGCGCTGAGTTTTTCACGCGCTGATGGAACTAGAAAAAAAAACTACAAAATCACACAGAAGCGTGATCCCATCATTTTTTAATTTTGGCCAAAGAAGGTGGAACATCAAAGAAATTTACGGCCAACTTCTCCTCAAAGATTCTGTCCAAATTGTTGAATCAATTGAAACTTATCTGGGACAAGCTGAACACCTTGCACTGTAATTTTTTCTTGGTAATTGCCTTATGATTTCTGTATTATAATTGATATTTTCTTTTTGTCATCTTCAGAAAGGCAAATCATATATTTGTATTATTCATCCAGTTGCATGTTCTGCGATGTATTTTCTTTCAACACTTCCATGGCAAAGGGTTCCCTCCCACATTATGGGACTAATTCATGATTTTCTCAGTTGGACTCATTTTTCTTTTTCTTTTTATGTCCATGAATGCAAAGCCAGGTGGCCTTGGGCAAAGTCAGACTTTGAATTGTTGACATTTCCCAAAGTCAGCTTTTTCTTCTAATCTTTTGTGGCCTCTAAATATGAACCCTTCTTCTGATGCACTAAATGAAAGGATTGAGAACCTAAAAATAATGGAACTAATCAAGAGAGGCTTAAAAAAAGCTCAGCCATATGGCAATTTTTTTTTGTGGGGGGGGAAGTGGGGATAAAAAACGTCTGCAGTTTTCAAAAAATATGCCAGGATTTTTCTGGACTTTGCCCTGATGGATGCATTGTTCTGTTCGCTTTTTTCTGTCCACAAAGGGACCACATTTTTCAGAAAAAGTCAGACTTTGCTACCCAAGGATCATCGTTTTTCTTTTTTTTTTTTTCATTCCGCCTGATACTCTGGAGTGTATTTGAATGATGTGTTATTGGAGAGCGGGGTTTGGGTGATTTGAATGTTGGGATGTGGAAAACAATTTTTGAACCTACTTGTGGCTTCTGGCAAGTGTCAAATAAAGCTTGCTCATCTATCTAAGTTGAGGCACTTGGAAGATAGGCAAACATTTGTAATTGTAAAAAATTATCTGGATCACAAAATTTCCTATGCTCAAAATAAATATGAAGAAGTATTTTCCTCCTTTTCCGAAAAATTTGACGCTTACGGAATGATGCCAGGATTTTCTCGTCCCTCCGTTCGTGCCTAATGTCCCAACTTTCTCGGATAATCACTATGATCATAAATCCTTGAAATCTTCACATTTTTGTAGGCCCATTAGCGCGTGAATCACCCAGTACAAAGATCAAGTTCCCTTCACTTTGTTATGCGATGATGAGAAATGATGATGCTCATCATGCACGATGATCATAAATCCTTGAAATCTTCACATTTTTGTAGGCCCATTAGCGCGTGAATCACCCAGTACAAAGATCAAGTTCCCTTCACTTTGTTATGCGATGATGAGAAATGATGATGCTCATCATGCACGAAAGAATGTTGCTTCCATCAGCATAGAGGTCGTCGCGAATTTCCGTCCTGCAAAAATGCATAAAATTCGCGCTGCTGATCAAGAATAATATTCCTTCCGCCGGTTCATTCTGGATTCCTCATCACGGAGTTTAATTGATGGGCGACCCGGTAGGTATATTCACTACTCCTAATAACGACCACTTCGCTTTACACACGATACTGCGTTGACTATAATATACGAGGGTTGGTCCATAAGTTTTGAGACATTGTAAAAACAGTAGTTCCAACAGAGTTTTGAAAATTCCAATACAATTTTCATCGCATAGCCCATCATTTGAAAATCCTTCCAGGGCTGTTCAACATACTCTCTCCCTCAACCAAATTCAATGTATTTTTTTATGCGATAAATCCAATGATAAAAACAGTGCCAAAACCCAAGTTCGGTTAGTTGATTAAGCACCTGGTGACTTCTTGCTGTTCCCGACAATGAAGAACAACCTGAAAGGAATTGATTTTGAGGACACGAACAGCCTCATTTCCGCCCTTGAAAATCGGCTTAATTAACTGAAGGAACTCGATTTTCGGCACAGTTTTGATTCCATTGCGTGAAAAATGCATTGAAATTGGCAAAGTGTATGTTAAAGAGCACTAGAAGGGTGGCCAAATAATGAGACTATGCGAGTACATTTTTTTTTGTTGGAATTTTTGAAGCTCCGTTGGATGTATTTCAAATAGTCTCGAAACTTATGAACCAACCTTCGTCGAACGAACTTCGCGACGTTCCGGACATGGTTTTCTTGTGGTCCCTGCAGAGAGTACCAGCAGTGATTAAAAGAAGAGAACAAAAATGCCGCAAGAAAACGAAGGGACCAGGAATATTTGGTCGACACGCACACGAAGAACCCGGGTCCGAAAGAAAGGGTATCGTATATAGAAGACGTTGATGATCCTGTCCGTCCATCCTCGTCGGGGGCCACACAAACGCTCGACACGCTCGTTAGAACACGAACAGGTCGGTGGGCTCGTAATAAACCCTGTCGGCGTCACCGACGTCGCAGAGCTAATTAAGTGGACTGACATTCTATAGTCTCATGTCGAATTTCCAGCGTTCTCTGGCTTGACAAATTTTCCCTTCCCGATGTGATACAACTGCCTCCGCGTTTATTCCACGCACGCATTGGCCGAATTTCCCTCATCAATTCGGCGTCAAGTTGATAATGAAGAATTTTTTTCATAAGTGCAGATTGGCAGTTGGTCATTTTTAAAAAGTTAAGGTTCATTGGCATTTGCGTCCGAATAAACGAGCTTGATTTCTGCGCGCAGAAAAAATTTTGCAGTGTTTTTGCATGCTTGTTCATTATTCGAAAAATAAACGTAGGAGAAGTCATAATTTTTCACATTTCCCCTCTCAAAGGCTCGATTTTTCCTCAGTCCAGCATAAGTAAGGTAATCGAGACGAATTTGTGAGAAATGCGGTGCACATTATTTACAATATATACAGATTCGTTCCATCTTCATTTGTCAAAGAAATGGCCAACGAAATTTGCAAAAAAAGGCAAAATAATGTTGGATTCTTCTGCTCAGTACGGTACAATTTTTTAAGTTTTCAAAGATTATTTGAAGAATATTTAGGACTGTTCAGAATTTTTATACAGCCCGAAGGTTGAGATGATCATTTGCAAATTCCAAATGACATGAAGGTCTTTGCGTTTTTAAGTTTCACGCAATATAATTTTCTCGGTTCGTCACGTTTGATAAAGGGAAATCGGAAGAAGTAAAATGAGATGCTCCATATATATGGGCACTCTAGGAAAAATAAAAAGTCAAACAAAATAAATAACTGATGAAATCATTCGTTCATAACTTTATGAGTACAATAATTGCTTCATAAGCAATTGACATCAATTTTTTTTCTCTCCTCCATGGAAGAAAAGATAATTTCAAAAAGAACTCAGTTTAATGGGAAGGTTCATATCAGAACCCCTACATCAGGACAACTTCATTTCCAGGTATACAGTATATCTGAAATCTCGGATTTTAAAATTATTACAGTACACGTCTTTTCTCAATTTCACGCAAAGTCTGTTGATATTGTAAAATAAAGTATTTGAACTTATTTCTGCAAGTCGTCTCCGATGGTTATACAGTACCTATATTCGTCAATAGTTTTAATGCGCTTTCAAAGTAAAAATGTCATGCATACTTCAAAATAAGGATTTCCAGAAACAAATAAAAATTTGGATTCATGGAATGCGCCATTCTTTGGATTAAATGATTTCGGAAATGTATGAAAATAGACGGCGTTTTTTTCGTGGACGCATGTAATGTAAATAATTGAACAGAAGTAATTAATTGATGAATGAATCAATAATTCCAAACAAACATCAACGTAATTGGTGGTAAAATCTTTCTTCGAAATGCGCAGCATATTCAGAAGATTGCAAAAAGCCCCTGTAAAAAGTAGACGTTCATTTCGTCTAATTCCTGCGGGCTTTGGATAGAAAGAAGTTCACGTCCTATACGCTTCATCGGAGTGAACTGGTTCGATAGCCATCAACCCACGATTTTTACTATTTAGTTAAGCTCGGCTCGTTTCATTCGGGGAAACAATTCGATGCTTCTAATGACGACTCGACGGAGTCATTCATCAATGTGATGCATAAACGTTGACGAGAAATTGCTTCGGAGGCCTGGAAAAGCGCGTGGGAAAGCCTCGTTCTGATGCCCACCCTTGAAGCAGTCCCATATATACATATACTGTATATATGAAAACAGGATACACGCTGTTCGGCTTAATGCATCACGCCTCCGTTTTGACAATGAAAAGAACGATTCTATCACCACTAAAATAAAGCGCTATCTCTTGAATTAAGTTTAGGTTTATTATAAAATTAAATTCGAGCCGCGCATTCGATCGACGTCGGAAGCTTTATTTTTCTCGTCCCCAACCTAAAGAAAAAAATATTAGGTAAACGAAATTTTTCATGACGAGCAATGCGAAGGTGCCCATAACTATAGGACAGCTTAACAATACCCTTCAGCAGCTGTAAGAAATCCATTTGCAACTTTACATTTCGGATTACATTATTATTTCCGGATTTCCCGAGGTGAACGTTATAAAATGTATCCTCGGTATGTCACTTTTATGAAAATAGCTTTTACTTAATTTAATTCAAGTAAAAGCTTAAGTCACAATTACACATCATTTCATCGAGTTTGGAAAATTTCGCTATTAAAATTCTTGTTGGATTGTGTGAGGATTCTGACTCTTTATTGTTGGATAATTAGATCATGGAGTCCTGTATATACACTTTCCCAAACCTTTTTGGGCCAATGGACTGGCAAATAAAAAAAAATTTGAAATGGCAAAAAAAATAATCTGCAAAGTGGCCGAGTTTCATAAATTGTTTCAGATTTACAACCTTTTTTTTGTAGACTTTATGACAGATTCTTTAAAACAAGTGTCTTCTTTTTTTCAAAAATTAGGTCAAGAACCAATGAAACAGCTATATAGTCGATGAATGTCTTGAAAATATTAGAAAGTTGTGCTTGAAGAGGTTTTTCTCAGAATGAAAAATTCATACAATTTATGTCAGCTGAGGAAAATGTGTCTGAAGTGTTATAATGTAATGAGAAAAGCCAATTTTTATTTTTCATCAGATAATTTCAACTGTAATTGCCTTTCCAAAATGTCAGACAAAGATATCAAACTTAATTGGTGCTGATTTTTATAAATTTATTATGCTGAAGAACATTTCCCATGCTGGACCAACAAATAAATAATAATTATCTGGAGACCAGGGCCAGTCCGCGGACCATGTGGGTACGTTGGGGAACTCTGTAACACATTATTTACTTTTCTGGTATCACTGAAATTAAATTTGAATTGTATGTCAAGATTTTTTGGTTAGTCGCCGAGATGGTCGTCTCTGACCTTCCATAAATATGAGGATTTTTTTTTCTTCGAACCGTATCATACATGATGAAACNTGGTATCACTGAAATTAAATTTGAATTGTATGTCAAGATTTTTTGGTTAGTCGCCGAGATGGTCGTCTCTGACCTTCCATAAATATGAGGATTTTTTTTTCTTCGAACCGTATCATACATGATGAAACTCCAGGTTGGTGGTATATAAAAAAAACACGCTTGTTGAATCGTCGGAGGTAGTTTCTCTATACAGTATTCATCATTTCGAGCCCTCGCCATCAAAACCATAAATGAGAAGAGAAGGAAAGAAGTCTATGATCGGATAAACCCACATTCATCACGCGTAATGGGGCGAGAATTTTCGGTAGCCCGAGCAACATAGCTCTCGTTTATCTCGTCAAACCATCGATTCCTTCGGATCATTCATTCCGTTCCATTCCATTCCATGTTCGTGGCTCGTTTTCCTTCGCGCCCCACCCCAGTGTTTTGTTATATACTGTATATATACGACTTGCTAACTTTTAATCCGGATCCGCTTTCCGCAGCTGTCAAAACACGACTCCGCGCCTTGTATATCTCACTCCACGCAACGCCAGGTGGATTCGAAAATTGATGCTCACGCGTGCATCGCGCTTATCAGCTAGCCATATACGTATACCTACCTTTCCATTGCCGAGAATATTAGTCCTGAGCGAGGAGAATAAAGCATGGTAATTTTCCTCTTCCCGAAGCATTTTAAAAAGTAAGCATGGGCTACAAATCCGCGTACAAATCCCTTTATTGCGACAAATAGAGCCTGTGCTGTGCATGCACGTACATGGTAGCAACTCTTATCCTGACGATTGCGTTTCGTTTTCATGAAGCCATCCGAAGAAGAAAGTGTTGCCATTACACGAGTATAATACCTGGGCAAAAACACGCGAAGAATAGCGTAATCAGTAGCAGAGGATTGTAGTTTGAAAGTACCTTCAATAATGGAAGATTTTTGAGGATATGCAAAAATTTGTAAATTTGAGTTGTTCCCGCCAAAAATTGAAAGGTGATTCACCCGTTTCTCCGCCCACAAAACTAGACGTAGATTCGAGTGTTGTGAACAAGCAATTCAAAACTGTAAGGAAGGTATAACAACGACAAAATGTTGGAATAAACCATATTCAAACTAAGTTCATATGTATTTAAAAGTCTAAAGATAATAAGGATTTTTTCAGCCTATTAACGGTCGATCCTTATGGAATTCATTCATCATGTACAAAGCTATAGTGGGTATAATGCCGACAAGAATCATGCAGAGAATGTTACAACTGTTTTTTTTTAATGTTTTGAAGCTGCTTCAGTAATGTATAAGTCAGCAGGTAAAATTCGACTAAGGAGAAGAGGTGAGAGACGCATCTTTCTGAACAAAGGAAAGTGTTCGGCAGTTCAGAATGAAACGAATGAACTTTTTACATTTTCTTGCCAATAAAAGAGTGTTATTAGCGATGTTATTCGTGAAATTAGAATCTGGAGCAAAAAAGGAAATCATTCCTTTCAAAATTCTTTCCACAGTTTTTTTCTCACGGTTTCCCGTTTTTATTTTTACTCCAGATGATGTTTGTGCAAAGTTGCAGACTCCTGCTTGAAGGTCAAAATCAAAGCTTTTCATTATCGAGTTTCCACTATAGTCTTAGTTTAAAAAAAGCAAGTTGATTTTATGCTCTGTGTGTACAAAAACATGGTTGACTTGGGGACATTCTTCACACTGCTCCACATTCGTTCAACACAAAATTTGAGATTATACGCGTTCAAAACTTGTTGATATATTCAAGAATTTGCGGATTTCCTATAGGACGAGAATTACTAATTTAACGCTGATTTCTCCATCACCTGCAGTTATTTGAAAAATGTCGAAAGTCGAAAACAGATTTAGCATGTAAACAGTTCAGCGGTTAACTTTTTAAAATTATCAGCCATAAACGCTGATGACCGACATTTGTGAGAGCGAGGGAGAAGTAATCATGAGGATGGCTTTCCTGTGTTTGTGGTGCTCGTGACATTTATGGCAAACTTAATTGGAGTTGTTGCGGGGCCCGGACTGATAATAACCCATGTGTTGCTGATTGGGGGCTCCTGCATGGCAGCGAGTGCGATTATTCTTGCCAATCAGCACTCAAGTCGCAAAATATAACAGGGGGTAGGAAAAAAAAAGAAGAAGAAACTTTGAGCCATGCATGGGTGTAATCGCACGTCCATATCGGAGCAATTTGCCCCCGATTACATCGCGCCCATCATCGTTTTCTTTTCCCAAACAGGTCCGGAAAAAGGCCATTTTTTCCGTGTTCCTTCCACCTGCGCTAAACCGGGGATCGCAGAAAATATCGCCTCGTCAGGCGATAGGAATCAGATCCGCAGGCATGTTTCACAAACATCGACGCGCTTTCGCATATATATACAGGAGCAGTTTTTATTTCACTTTTTCTTTGGAACTCGAATACATTATTTTCTTCATGTGCTTGGTCTCATTAGCAAACTGCTCAAAACTTTGAGGGTATATGTAGGAGAAAATGAGCTAGGTATATATAGTTTGCTTCCTCCAGGTGGCAAGAGGGAATTTCTTTGAAATGGACCAATTCAATACAGAAAATTGTTCATCAGAAGTCGATTTATGTTGGATAATCGTGTCCACATTTCCGCGTGAATCAGCGAAATTATTATGCGATAAGCAGGACCGTGAGAAAACTTTTCCGTTATATGATAAGAATTGTTTTCCAGTTTCCACTGCGTTTTTTTCTTATGGCAGCACCTTATTTCTTCAACGTAACTTTCCTGTTTTTTAGATGTATTCTTCTATTCTATCATATTTTGAGTGAAATGTTCTCCTTCAAGCAAGCTCCAGTATACAATACATTGGTCCTACGAATAACGCGTAAATTATGCCATATGGTCGACTTGAGCCACAGTATCTGGAAGTTCAAAATACCTTTACTGAAAATCGTGGTCTCATATTGTGCGTCTGCCTTTTTTCGAAGTTTCGTGTCCAAAATCACACCAATCCTGCCGAAATCTCTGAAAGGCTTCCCCGAATAAAAAATATCCATAACTTATTGCATATCAAGAAACGGGGATGTTTTGTCAATTTCTTGAATGGACAATGCTGCAAAAATGTTTGTAGAATAAATTGATTACCGAGGGATCAACTTCCACGTGTTAAACTCATTTTATAAAATAGTTATTTCCATATTATCTGTTTCATTACAGAATTTCTATGGTTTTGCATTTTTACTGATTTTAGGAAAGCAATTTCCTCTTTTTTCTTCGTATTAAAAAAAGAAGAACTTTTATTTATTCGATGTATTGAAGTTTTCAGTCTCGCTTCTGAGCCTTTAGACTTCACTAATCTTTTCTTTGCTTGCTGCTCAAAGATTGATTGGATAATATACTGAGTATGTGTTTCAATAGCAAGTGCATTGCTGTTCGTATAGTACACGCAAGGTAACTGTGATGCTCGTATGATGAGTTGATGACTAAATCCTTTCGGAATTTCAATCCACGACAATCGTGTAAAATCAGTCACATACCTCCACTATGAATTAATTTGAGTTTTGAATTTCTTGGGGTGCCCATTTTTTCATGAAAACATGCAGTTCACGATGATGGCAGGAAAAGTTCCAAAATTTCACATATGCATGTAAATGCAGTGATAATACTGTACATGGACTTTTTCAACGGGTATCAAATCACGGTCAGGATGATGAGCCCTAATGATAGTACGTGTCAATGAAATAAGGCTGCATATTCGATACATTTTCAAGACCTATCCAGGTAACTAATGCTGTATTTATATTTTTGACTCAAGCAAGAGTAATCTCATTTAAATTCTGCCGTGTGTAAACGCAGAGTGAAAAACGAACGTCCGAAGTCAGCGGGAAACAGCGGAATTTCGCACAATAAATCCACGCCTTCCAACAACATCCCGCAACTTTGTTCAATTTGCTGTTATATGGGGTCAATTATTCCAATGCGAACGAAACTTAATTCCGTTGGTCCTTTTCAGCATTTTTCCCCCCAACCGATGCTCGTTAATATTCAGGGATGTAATTGTAGCCGTGGCCAGATGGCTAACAAACCACATAACTAGCTCATTACGAGGCTATTTTTTGATCTGATTCGCTCACTTGCTCCTGAACCTCGAGGGAGTCATTAATCATAGAGCACCCAGTCGTTTTTCCCTCTTCCGCCACACGAACAAAAAAAAAAAGAACCAGCCAAATTCGGTCGGCGGAAGAATCAATTCGCCCGCGACCAGGTCATTGAGTCGGGGTCAAACCGCGAGTGATCGGTCACCGACACCCCGACACTGATGAGATATTTGCATGTCACCTGCGATGAATCTTTGACAAGCCGCGGATTAATCACAGGGCTATATACGCGCATATTACACGTCCCTCGACTCTTTTTCCCCGCCGATAATAATTGATCGGGAACATTCAGAGCCATGATGCGCTGAATTAATAACTGAAAACTTTCGCTGCACCGATGACGTGCGATTATTAGCGATGCTTCCGTGCCCCATGATGTCGGCAAGAATGAATACAGGGTGATGCATTCTCGAATATTTGAAAATGTGTAATGCTGCACATTCAGGGAGTTGTTAGCATAACACATAACACAGATCATCATAAAAATACTTTGAAAACCTGTGTATTTTGGAAATCTTCAATACAAAATAGTGCGGTCTATAACTCGTATTTTTTCAATTGAAGTAATCATCAAAATGATAAGCTCTCAACTTTCTTGATTCAAGGCAAAACCACTTTCAATCGAATTTTGTTATCGATTCATAAAATTTCAACGTTCAAAGGTGAAACACCCACATTCAGGCGTATAGTGGCAAAAAGGTTTTTATGCAGAAAAACGTTTTGAAAAAGTAATTTTAAAATTATTTTAGGTAGCTTTGAATGTTGTGTGAGTCATTAAAAATTCATTCGTAATGTAGGGGCCCCTTATTTGCACGTTTTTCGCGTGCTGGTGAGACTTCTCCCATTTTCGAGCATCTAACCTGCGCCTTCCATGCAAATTTGAAAATTATGTGCCCATCAAAACTATATGACTTGCTCTCTTTTAATTGCCATCGCACACCGTGTACATATATGCGCCGATTGCTCGCGTCTCGACTCGGGACCACGCCGATCCGTCACCGTCAACACACGACGATGGCAGCTAATGACGCCGTAATTGTCTCCGATTCGTGACTCGAGAGCCTCGGGTGTCAATTAAATCCCCCCACTCTCCGGGAATAATCCTCGGTTACAACTGCACGGTACCTGCCTAATTGCGTGCCCCTATCAGATTCCCGTGATCCCGGCATCGCGATTAGCAAGTGGGTGATCCGCTGCGTGTAAACAATGAGTCGCGCGGTTTTCGCACCGCGTGAGAAAATCTCCGAGGGTGCGGAAACAATAATAAACAGGAACTGGACTCTAGGTGATCCGGATCTGCGTGGGAGCTCGTAATTAAGGCTGAGTAATTTATCCGTATCCGAGAGAGACCTAGCTTCTTCGCAAGCAATGTAAGCACGACTCTTTTCTTCCCATCTATATAGCTTCCCTTTTTCTTTCAATTTCCTCCCCTAATTTCCCCGTCTTTCTGCTTATTATGACTGTCTCATCGGTTTTCGGTCGCCCTGGGAAAAGTCATGATGATATGGGCAACCGTCTCGCGTCGATTGAGAGCATCAGCGGAAAAACGCTGGGTAATTAACTGCTCTCTAATTAGTACTTTACGTGCTTGGTTCTTCGCAGGGTGAAAGCGTCGTTTCCGCCAACGCTTTGAGCTCTTTAGTGAGAGTAAAGATAAGCAGCCTTGCGCAAAGGTGAGCTGTTCTTTTCATCGAAATTATTCTTTATAACAAAAAAGAACAGGCGCTGACATTCTTTTGTCTGAGCGGTCGACTTGTATTCAATTTTTCACACCCGTTTAAGTACTCTGGGACTCATTGCCTGACTGCACGATGATCTGATATGCAAAATTATTCATCCTGAGCCTCGTTGAATCGTTTAGTATAATGGTGATCTGATTCTTCGAAGTACTACAAGTACAATACAATGCTTTAAGTGCCATCAAGAGATTTTGAAAAACTTTGAAAAATACTGCAAACAATAACTCTAAATTATGAAAAAACATTAAACGAGGTTTTAAAAGACGCTTACAATGCTTACTTACTTACTAACGAGCTGATTGAATGCAGTGAAGATATAAGGATAAAGCATGAACCTAATTTTTATGACAATAAATCTTGGGTGATGACTCAAGAAAGCTCCCGTGCTGAAAATATCGTCAATGACGAACTGGAAATATTCAAATATTAGGCAATTATGCTCATGTTATGTTTCTTGGTACAGCACACTGCTGGTTTGAACAGTTTGACTAGCAAAAAAGCACAGAAAAAAGTTGGCATCTGCTCCCAACGATTTACAGATAGTTCTTGCGTGGATGCGTTGTCCTAATTCCATCACGCGTTTTAAAATTGATAAACCGCCATCCAGGAAAATGACCACAAATTCTCCTAATATCAAGCATCATAATACTTGAAATTACTAAATACTCATAATTTTTTTCACAGAATGGAGAGAGAAAGAGCGAGATGTGATATGACTAGATATGAGATTAGAAATTCTGCAATCGGCGAAAAACAAGCTTTTGTTACTATTTTTTTAAATATGAAAAATAACAAGAATACTTGCGTGGACATTTCAAGTTACCGGACGAATAAATTCGAAATTGAAATGCTTGAAAGCGAAAAATCCCCAACCTTCTTCATAAACGGCGAAAGCAAACAAAATTACTATACCAGAGCTGGAGCTTCATCGTCGTGGATTACCTCAATTACGCGCATATTATTGAGCAGCGATGGCGGAATATTTGACGCTGACAGCTCGCAGGAAACAAGGCCGAAAGAGTTTCTTTGACAAAAAAAAAAGGTGCTATTTTATTAGCGAACGAAGCGGCGGCCGTCTCCTTATTTTCTTTTCTTTTTTTTTCTTTTCTTTGGTCGCCGTCGACGCGCGGGAAGACGAGCCGTGTTGCACACGAGGCTATTTCCGGGCTGAGATGAACGGGTTAGATGCCGGGCGCCGTTTGCCACGACTTATCTCGAGGAAAAGGCGACGATTGCTCCATCGTTGCACGAAGTCCATCTCCGCGAGATCTTAATTAACGCTCGTAATAAGCATTAATTAGGTCTCGTTTCGGTGCCCCGTCTGTGTGTATGAGTGTATGTGTGTGGGGTGGGGGGGGGGTGAAAGGGGGTAAGAGAGAGGCAGTTTGTATCGTTTTCTTGGTCTGGAGACCTGTCCGCTCTGTTGCACAAGACCTCGATTAAACCCGTCTCTCGTACGTCCTCGTGTCTTTCATTTTCTGCTTTTTGCTTATTTTTTCTACTATTCCCCTTCCCGGGGATTATAAATGGTGTTAATTCATGCACAGTTCTCGTTACACCGGATTTCTACGGACGCCATACGGGAAATTAATTACACCTTTCGAAACTGCGTACCAGTCCATGAACCCCCAGCGCCTCCAAAAAAACGGGCAGCACCAAACAATTGGTCAATGTCAGTCCTCCCCCTTTAAGGAAGGGTGAGAAGCTTTGACATGCCGACCTTCCCAAGGAGTGAGAAAAAAAATGAGTAGTTCACTGTTCAGGACTTTCACTGTGACCCCCGTGAGTACAGTGCAGACGTCAACCTTGCTTGTACAGGCGCCAATAAGAAGCTGGTATTAATTCTTTTGCTGCTGTACACTTGGAACAATTTTGCATGCAGAGATTACTGCATAACAGTAACTTGCGGATGTTTTCTCTTTTATACTTTTCACCC
>CAJPEX010001136.1:24204-66762 GCA_905338405.1 Notodromas monacha
GTTTTTTTTTCTGCTTCCTATAAAATTTTCGAAGTATATGTTATTTGGTATCGTTTTCTTCGTTTTTTTGAGAGGGAACACAATTTAAAAATTTTAAAGAAGTTCCAAAATTCATATGGCGCCAAAAGTCAGGGAAAGCTGCCGCGGGTTCCAAGAAATAACAAAAGAATTAAGCTGGTCAGTTTGGGTGGCGCGCCACCCCAATGACAAAGGGGATTAAAGGGCTTACCGTTTGGGACTGAATGCGCTTGGGACGGATCTTCCTAGTACCTTTTCTTGGTCTGGAGACCTGTCCGCTCTGTTGCACAAGGCGGCCTCGATTAAACGCGTCTCTCGTACGTCCTCGTGTCTTTTCATTTTCTGCTTTTCGCTTATTTTTTCTACTACAGTATTCCCCTTCCCGGGGATTATAAATGGTGTTAATTCATGCACAGTTCTCGTTACACCGGATTTCTCCGGACGCCATACGGGAAATTAATTACACCTTTCCCAGCACCGGGACTTTGGTCCCCAGTCCCCACTCAAAAGGGTTGATTCAAAAGTTGTGCCCATTAAAATAAAATGAGGTTCTGTGGGTGGCCGCGTTTCTGTATACAGTAAAACCTCGGTACAACGAAGCTGTTGGGACCAGTAAAATAGCTTCGTGATAACAAAAACATCTTAATGAAGGAGATCAAATAACATCGCAGCTATTGAACAAGGACCTACGAAAAACGAGCTCGTTGTATTCGATTATTGGCTGTTGTGAGATTTTTTCTAACGAAATTGTAGTGTACTTAACGCTCACTTGATGCTGAGGATTTCTGCCAATTTCAGCCCAAATTTTAGTGGTTATCCATTGACATTTCCAGAAAAATTCATATTCTGTGAATCCAGGACAAGGATTTTGCATGATGAACTTTTTTATCGGATTATATGAGTCTGAGACATTTTATAAATATTTGATATTTATAAAATTATATTTGATAATCATTGGAAATATTTGATAACACACATGGACAGCTTTGAAATTTAAGAAAATTTCCAAGTGTGACAAGGGAATCTTACTTGCTCAGTATTTCTAGTTTCCATTGCAATCTGGTTGAGAAAAAAAAATCAATATGGTAACGCAATCAAATGTTACCATATTGCATCAGGTAAAGCTTTTCTCATTCTAAAAGGCTCAAAAAAAAGAGAAGCATGTGACATACATAGCTTAGAAATTTTTTTTTTTCATCATTTCCACGTTAAGAACTGTTAAAATCGTTATCGTTAAAAAATCGAAGCAAAACACGATATAGCTGCAGATTTATTCCAGATTCGTGCTTCCCATTGCAAAAAAAAACTTATCGTAAGAAAACCACAAAATCACGGCCATAGTAAAAAAGTTAATTCATTCAAGAAAAGCTACTGTTTATAAATTTCAAGCTTTGTTTTGCGACAATGAACAAATTAAGGAACGAATTTATTTATCTGTCCGGGTCTTAATTAAATGCAGGTCTATAATGAAGAGTTGAAAAAGGCTGGAGATTCAACTGAGTAGTGACGAATTCGTTCATCATCGACGCAAGAACCATTCGGTCCCTTTTTTCCGAGTCCCGCGTTGACATTTATGAATACTCGCGAAAACCCAAGCCCTGCCCCAGACAAAGGACTCCCGGCGGACCCTTTTTTGGGGTCGGATAGCCCTTTTTTTTTGGGTGCATGAACTGCAGGATTACCTGCATGCACTCGTCCGCGGTACGCACCTTTCCCACCGGGACTTTGGTCCCCACTCGATAGGGTTGATTCAAAAGTTGTGCCCATCATTAAAATAAAATGAGGTTCTGTGGGTGGCCGCGTTTCTGTATACATTAAAACCTCGTTACAACGAAGCCGTTGGGACCAGTAAGATAGCAGCTTCGTTATAACGAAAAAATCTTTATGAATGAGATCAAATAACATCGCAGCTATTGAACAAGGACCTACAAAAAACGAGCTCGTTGTATTCGATATATTCGCTGTTATGAGATTCGTTGTAACGAGATTGTAGTGTACTCGTTACGTGTAGTGTACGTTCACTTGCTGTTGAGGATTTATTCCAATTTCGGCCTATATTTTAGTGGTTATCCAGTGACATTTCCAGAAAAAATTTATATTATGTGACTCCAGGATAAGGATTTGCATGATGAACTTTTTACATCGGATTACATGAGTCTGAGACATTTTATAAATATTTGATATTTATAAAATTACTGTATATCTGATAATCATTGGAAATATTTGATAACACACATGGACAGCTTTGAAATTTGAGAAAATTTCCAAGTGCGATAAGGGAATCTTACTTGCTCAGTATTTATAGTTTCCATTGCAATCTGGTTGAGAATAAAATCAATATGGTAACGCAATCAAATGTTACCATTGCATCAGGTAAACCTTTTCTCATTCTAAAAGGCTCAAAAAAAGAGAAGCATGTGACATGCATAGCTTAGAAATACTGTATGTTTTTTATCATTTCCACGTTAAGAACTTTTACAATCGTAATCGTTAACAAATCGAAACAAAACACGATACAGCTGCAGATTTATTCCAGATTCGTGCTTCCCATTGCAAAAAAACTTATCGTAAGAAAACCACAAAATCACGGCCATAGTAAAAAAGTTAATTCATTCAAGAAAATCCACTGTATATAAATTTCAAGCTTTGTTTTGCGACAAAGAAAAAATTAAGGAACGAATTTATTTATCTGTCCGGTTTTAATTGAATGCAGGTCTATAATGAAGAGTTGAAAAAGGCTGGAGATTCAACTGAGTAGTGACGAATTCGTTCATCATCGACGCAAGAACCATTCGGTCCCTTTTTTCCGAGTCCCGCGTTGACATTTATGAATGATTGAACGATGCCTTAATGACAGCAGCAGCTGTTGATTATTCNAATGCAGGTCTATAATGAAGAGTTGAAAAAGGCTGGAGATTCAACTGAGTAGTGACGAATTCGTTCATCATCGACGCAAGAACCATTCGGTCCCTTTTTTCCGAGTCCCGCGTTGACATTTATGAATGATTGAACGATGCCTTAATGACAGCAGCAGCTGTTGATTATTCATCGGATCCGTGAAACATGGCTCTTTCTCTATGTCTGAAGCGCTGCCATATGCCAGACTGAGGAAATCGCGCGTGAGGAAGACGCATTTAATTAGGCAATCGAAGTCATTAGAGTATTTTCCAGAAACGTGTTCTTTTAACGGAGGTCTGGCACGTCGTTAAACTATATAAGGATTTTATTTCGCGACTTTCAAGCTGTGGAAATGCTCTCGGAATTATTGCCTCGTCAGCTGCTGACGTTTCCGGGCAATGAACTTCTTCATTTCCGTCTCTCTCTTTTATACCAAACGTCCGAACTTATTCAAGTAAATCCAGAGCTTTTTTTTATTGGAATAAACTTTCTTTTTGGTCAGATCGACAAGGAAAAAAGTTTATTACTGAATTAACATGTTCTGACTTCTGACCACCAAAAATAACTCATTTCTTGAGGGAAGATCTTGTCTGTATTTTGTAATTTGCATGCTTCGAATAGAAAATCATTAGATTTTTGGGGAAATTTAATGTCCCTTCTCCATCTGAGTTAAATTATTTCAATTTTTCGAAAAATTCACGCATAAAAGTACTTCGATGGAGGTTGGAGCTATTTATTTAGCTACTTCCCATCTTCCTCCTTCGTCGTAATGCCAATGTTTCAAAATAGTGCCACGGATGCTCTATCTTTTCCACGGTGATCTTCTACTTTTCCTGAAACATTCTAAGATATCCTCTATTTCATTCCCCTGCAGAAGAACCAATGAAATGAAAATATAATTATGCCGAAGTATACTCTTCGAAAGATTCACAAAAAAGGTTCTACTCTCTCACTAACATTCATCATTTTCCTGAGTCCAGAATTCCACTTTGTTTCTAACCTTGGAAATGATAACCAAACATAATGTAGTTAGTGAGAATTTATTCATCAATTAATCGAAAAAGTGATTCAAGGCAAGAAATAAAATCGTAAAAATGAAGCACTTCCAAGTGCATTGCATCAGGCATCATAATCTTCGTTTTACTTACAGCCACCACTTATAAGCAAGGATTTAAACACTCTCGAGTAAAAATGGATGGACTTGGTTTGCGGAGAGCAAACATTACACCGCTCATTGTTTATAACAGTTTTTCTAAACGTTTCAACAAGTCATTCTGTGCAAAAAAAATAGGGTCTGGAAGCTATAACATTCCGTTTTGCGGGCTTTAACTTGTTTTCATCATCGACAGTGAAACCTGTCAGCAGAATTTTAGTGCGCAGCCCAGTACTTGAAGAGAACTGCAGAATTCACAAGCGTAATTACAGAGTTGACACTTATTGCGATATAGGCAGTGATTTACGAAATCCTAAAATGGCGCTGGTAAAATGCACGAAAATACTCTGGCATCAAACTTTGGGTGTATCATCCCAGCAAAAACGGGCGTTCAAAAATGACTCGGAATGAAATGCGCGAGAATTGTGCTTTCATGCAAATTTTCCTTTCGTTATCGCGCAGACATTTAGCAGTCGTTCTGCCGCCAGGGATGGAAGCGGGTTTCCGTCGTCAGATCGCCGAATGAGTTTATCCAAACGATGGGGCTATTATGGACGCTCGTGGTAAGTGAAGCAGGATGAAAATCAGGAAGTGGAAAGCCAGATTAGCGAAATGGTCTGCCCGAGCTGCACGAGGCGTTAATGGGACACCCCCGCGTCGCAGGGGTAGGAAATAATTATTCCATCAATTCCCCGATGCTCAGGGTGACTCCGAAGTAAACCCATCAGCTCAAAAAGCTTCGGAATAAAGCTGCTGTGTAATGAACGCAGTTCAAGTATGATTCCCTCATCATTAGAGTAAGAAAAAGTATCAATTCCCTGACTCATACGCGAATCATCATAAAAAAATAAATTACGTCTCCCTTGCAAAACGGCGGGCGAGTGGAGAGACTTTTTGCTCCTCTAAGTTAAAGCTAACTCAAAATATCAAAATTTTGTGTATGAATCTTACTGCGTTTCTATAATCACACTTAAACGGCAACATCGGACAGACACATAATCACTGTCAAGTTCAACATCATTGTAAAACAAACAAAAAAGCTGCTTGTGCTCTAACTAGTTTAGAAGGAGGCGTAGACCTGGGAAATTTCGCAGTGGAAAAAAATGGTCAGAGCTCTGTGCTGTTCTTCCGAAAAATGTGTGTACAAATAGCCTCGAAGACATCCTGAAAAAACGCGTAAATTTGAAAAAGAAAGAAAAATAGGTGTGGGAGGTTCTTTCTGGTGCCTATAAATAAAATCCTCCGAAAAAAGCTTCTAAGAAAGTAAAAATTATTTTTTTGTTCGCGGACGATCCCGTTTATATCAATAGAAAAGTAAATTGAGGTTTATGCATGCTTGCCAAAAATTGAAGAGGTTTTTTCGCCGAATTGTAGATCTTTCTTCAAGCCGCCTTTCTCTTAATGGATGTAATTGCTCGTCTCTTTTTGGAAACTATTTAAAAAAAAGTCAAAGTACCAGCTTCTACCTGGTCATTTATACTGTACCTCGAGAATTGAGGAAGTATCTTCAGAGTGGAATGCGGCTGAAAACCTGCAACGAAGGATTTTTGTGCCGAATCTCTCGAAAGATGGTTCAGTTGTACACACGAAATTCTATTTGATATTCCGAATGCGTGAAATGTAATTCCAATTTTTGCGAATTTTGATACTGGAAGGTCATTAAAATAAAAATCAGTGCTTGTTGGAATTATTTTTCACATCCCAGACTCGAAAATATTTTTTGTATGCAAGTTGCACAGTGAAAAGGCTCGTGGTGAATGACCCTTAATATGTAGGGAAAAGTAAGTTATTCATGGGAGTAAATCTAAATCTAAAAGCATCAAAAAGTGCTCAGAATGATGAAATCGATTGAAATCTCATCTGCAGGTATATTTAACGCGTATTTGTTGAACTGCTTTGAAAATATCGATCAAATTTCCGTTTTTTTTTAAATTCCGGATGAAATTCATTGTTGCGTCGACAGATGCGCAATCACGTAAATCTCGATAAAAATGCAGTATCTTTTTTTCACATCAGTAAGTGTCGTCCAATCAGCTTCGAAATCACAGCGGACAAAGTCTCGAAAATTGTTCCAACGACGAGAGCCACTTTTCCAAGTGACCCGAGGTCCGTATCTTGGGAAGAAAATGCCGGAGATGAGATCAGGTTCTGTTAGCTAATGCATTTGTTCGTCGGTGCCACGTAGAAAGGCCGCTTGCTGCATTGTCTTTTCCCTCCCACCTTATACATAAACGCCTATCCACACACATCACACAATAAGTATATAAAAGAACAGACATGAGGCAAAGCAGGGAGGCAGCAATCTCATCCCCGCTTCATTGGGTAATGAATTGCATTGTGCACGCGGAATAAAACTCTGCGGGAGCATAAAAGGCGACCCCGCTGAGGTCAATCTCGGCAAAAACTTTATCGCTTAATCTCACACTGCGAGCGTGCGGTAGAAGCTGTGCGCTGCCATTTTCTTCCCGTCGTCACTCTCTTTTTTTTTTTTTTTGCTTCCTCGTTCATATGCTTGTATTCATTTTTCTCTTTTATTTATTTTTCTTGCTGGAGACTACTATTGCCTTTCCCACCCAGCGTGAAATAACGATACGACGCGGAAATCTGTCGTGGGGTATAGGAATATATGGGTTTTTGTCTCATGCGGGTTTTCCTTTTCGGAACGATGCTGATTGCAAAAACTCCGGATGATCATTAGGGTTCGATCATTCCTGATTTAGTCGTCGCTTATTTCCGGAAGAATTATGACAATTTTCTTGAATACTGAATGAAAGCAAGACAGAGTATGAAAGACGTCAATGTCATCACATTATTCGAAAAAGTTAATCAAAATTCCGACGGACTTGTTGCGAAGCAGATGACGATGCCGGAATAAGAGAAAATGTTCTAAAATCGTGTTTTTGGTTTAGTGCAGCTCGTCATGAAGATTTGAAAATTCATCTGGTGCGTGCATTTGGTCGTTTGAAGATTGTATGCATTTTTCAAAACTTTATATGAATGAAGCAAGGCGGGAAATCAAAGTATTGAGGAATTCTTATGTTGCAAGCAAGCCGAATCGGATTTTTTTAATGTTTCTCAATAAAGACATTAGATGCAACAATTATTTGACCTTGCATTTTTTCTTTGTTGATGGAAATGAGCGTTCGTTCTGAAGCTTCAACTAGAAGCTTTCTAATATGCATAAGTAGCTGAACAAACGTTCAAACCCTTAAATTATTGCGATTTTTTCTTTCAAGATAGTGTCAATTTTAATCCTCGGAATGGGTTTCTTTTACTGTACGATTGACTTTGATCGGTCTCTATGGTTTTATTTCATTTCTTGGAGGAGAATTTTCATCACGAGAAAATTCAATTCAACCTCCTGAAAATGCATATTTTCAAAATTTATAAATGCAGATTTTTCGAGTTGAAAATGCTCGAAGATGGCTCGAGGGCAGCGCGCCATTAAAACTGCGGAAAAAGCAGCGCTCGATTTTAAATAATTCGTCAAGTTTCGGGAATAAAGGACGAATTTAATCCATATATCTTCAAATATCTTCTGTACACGGAATATGTATTTTTTAAATTTATATAACCTATTCAGAGTCTTCCTAATCTTGAAAGAGTGAGCTTCAATGTTGCAGTATCATATGCTTATTGTTGCAAATGAAGTTTGAAATGAAAAATTTTCACCTGAACTTGTTCCAACTATATAAGTGGCAATTTTTTTATTTTGCGGGCGCTCTTCTGACAAGCGCTGTTTTGGACACGCTGATTTGAGACAAGCTCATTATTGTCCTTCTTACTATTCAGAAAGGGCAATCTGTTCAAAAAAATAATCTGTTGCACAAAAAAAATTTCTAATTCTTTTTCCAGTTTCGAGATTCTTCACAATGAACAAATTCGAAAGGGTTTCAGATGCGTATGAGAAGTTGATTGAACTCCATGCTTTGCTTCAAAGGCCATTTTATTTTGTGCTTTAACAATTCCGACGCACAAGGTTTGATGAAAGGAAGAAACTCACCGTAAAATGAGTGAAAATTGAACAAACAATTTTCGGCTGCACACTGCTTTTCCGGATATTTTGGTATCGCTCTCGTATTTCATGTTCGATCCCAGTGAAAACATAAGAAGCTTCCCTCGTCTCAGCCTTTCGCATTTCTGACCCGTTCTGGAATGGCGCGTAAAAGTTGAAATTTTCGACGTTTCCTCGACGACAATGAGGTTCAATTATGAGACGTGAGGATCGACCACGTGGAACGGAAGAAAGGGCGAGCCGAGATTTTCTATCCGGGAATGCGGTTTTTATGGCAGCCGTTCAGTAACTTCATATCCTTCATTCATGTCAGCCGGATTCTCGGATTGCGTCGTCTTCGAATCACTCAACGAAACCAATAGCTAACGGGGTCCAATGTTCACACAAGCGTCACTAATGCCGACTCAACCTCTTTATAATACGCCGAAATCAGTTAATAGTCCAATATATCAAGGCCTCTCACATATATCCGGCAGCCACGCATTTCATTCGCGAAAATGGAGAATAAAACGGCAGAGTTTTTTTTTTGACAAAAGAATGAACCGTCTGAATTCACGCTTGTAATTTTTTAAAGCCAATTCAAGATGTGACGCATGAATCTCGTTTACTTACTCTTTGGTGTCTTTGGTTTCTCCATTTCAATTTCGTAGAGAAAAAAAATTATAGATTTATTGATGACGATATGGTACACCTGACATGATTAAATGTTACGCGATTTAAATTAGGATTTTTTTTTCTCATTCTACAAGATTTGACGAGGAGAAGCATGTGTCATACAACGCATACGAATACATTTTTGATTATTTCGATATCCAAAACCTGTATACTTTTCAAATCTTGATCTATGAAGAATCAAAAAAAAAAACGCGAAAACTGTACTGAACAAACGTCAAAATCACTGTCATAGTAACAACGTCAAACCATTCAAGAAAATCTGCTGGATAAAAATATAAAACTTTGTCTGGGACAAGGCACAAATAAGGCAACGGATTTTTCATCGTTTCGGTATTACTAAAATATACGGAATCAACCTTTTTAAACGCCGAAATAATTTAAATATTCCAACATATCAAGGCCTCTCAACCACGGATTTCATCCCGTAAAATGGAGAATCAAACTGCAGGTTTCTTGTAATGGCAAAGGATTAACCGTCTGACTTCAAGCTAAATTTATTTTGTTCTGTTGATAAAAAAAAAATTGAGTAGCGGGTTTTCAGAGCACCGTTCATTTCTAATACCAAAAAAAAAAAAGCAGTAAAAATCTCTGGGCTTTCCTTTTCCATAGCTCATTCCAAAGACTGAAAAGGAATCGAGCTGCGGGAGCTATTCTTGCAAAAATGAATCAAGCTTATCAATTTGCATATCAATTTTAGTCTCTTGGTGGGAGGATGATCGAGAAGAAGCTGTGGGCTTCCACGAGAACAATGCAGCGTCGCTCCACAAAATTCAGAACTCTTTGAAAATAGAATTTTAAAATAATAAAACGTACGTGTAAATATTTCAAATCCTGGATTCTAGTATCGATATTAACGCTACTCTATAAACCAAGTCAATTTTTGCATCGTTTCAACTGCACTCATGGGATGAAGACCATGGAAACATAACCAGTGATGCTGTGTATTCAAGCTACAGAGAACCCACAGTTTTTACTGAGAACCGTCCAACATTCTTTAAATTTGAATGACAAGCGCTTTATTATGGGAGATAAAAATTTGTGTTGATGCGCTCTATATTCAGAAATACAGAACAAACAGGAACACGGCGTTAAAAATATGGACTCACAATAAGCGGAGCAAAGATTAGGACCTCAAACAGTGCATTAGTGTTCTTGAAGTGGATCCAAATAATTTTTGTCTGGTTTTTTTTTTTCAAGCAAGGAAATGTCATTCCTGACATTACATTGTCATCGCTGGCTTTTGAATGACTAGATACGCAGTACGATTAGGGCTTTGCATGAAAATTTCCTCAATATGTTCAGAGACTATGAAATCTCTTGGGGTGAGAACAAAGTTTCCTTCTACAGGTGGCCTCTTTCTAAAAAGAAAATCAAGGGACAAGAAAAAATTCTTCATATACGGAGAATTTCGCATATAACAGTAGAAAACGCATATAACATGGGGATGAGAGAACTATATGAGACCTGAAAATCGTCTTCTAAAGAGTCTCGTTGTGGACGAGATCATTATTGTACAGAGAGTCCACCTATATCTATTTATGCCTGGAATTTTTTTTACCGAAAGCCATCTTCTCACAATTTCATTTATTTTCTCAAATATTTACACGGAACGTAAACATGCAGTAGAGAAAATTTAATTCCTTTTTATAATGGGGGATTAGGAATATAGAAACCATGTTCTTCCTTTTCTAAAACTTGAAATAGTATGCCGTGTTAATCGAGGATGATTTATTTAGCCATCAGCTTTTTTCGGAATGTCGGAAAGCGACTTGCGATTTAGAATTAATTTTTCCTAAACTCGTCAATGGTACTTCGGAAAGTCGAAAATGCCGTCATTATTGTCTGATCAAACGGCATTAAAATCGTAGGGAGAGCAGATAGTCATCAAGAATGTTGGCGGAAAAAGATTGTCGGCTGGACTGACTCATGAATGAAGAGAACTTTCCGAAAGCCCCGCGACGCATTTCACGCTGGACAGAGACAGAAAGATTGGGACATGAAGACATGAGACCGTTGTCGCAGTTATTGTCTCATATTCATGCGTTATAGAGGCCGAAATCGGGCGCATAAACGCCCCTTCGAAGGGAAATGAGAACGCAACGCTTGATTGACAGTCGATCGCGATCCCTGGGGGCCTCAACGATGAAGACGAGCTGCTGCAGTCGGGTCGGTGTTCCACGTAATGTGTGTGAGACATATTCAGTAAAGGAACAAAATACTGTATGGGGAAAGAAGTCCCAGAGTAAATTGAGTGAATTGACGAGAGTCCCGCAGATGCTGAGGGTTACGGACTTATTCCCTTATTTCAGGCTGTCCACTCCGCTTTTTTTTTTTATTATTATTATCGCTGCTTGCTTGCTTATTTATTTATTTTTTATGGCGGCTATAGACATTCCCAAGTGTCCTGACCCTTGTCCATCGCAACTGTCCCATTAATTTTTTTTTTTTTTTTTTTTTTTTTTTTTTTTTTTTTTTGGATCAAAGCTTTGATAAGTTCTGGAACAGCCCGACTTTCCTATACTTGATCAGCAGAATCGCAAATCGACATTTCTCATTAAATCTCCTCATTCCTCACAGCAAATGATTTTAAGAGTCCCTCCTATGTAAATAGCCATAATGGATGCTATTTTATTCTTGTTGCCAAACATTATTTTGATACTGTACAAGAAAGATTTTATCAGGTCACATTGGCATAGAAAAATGAGAAAACATCTAAAAACTTCACCTCCGGGATATCGCTTCATTCACCACTTGACCTCTATTATAGAACATTGCGATGCGCAGAAATACCACTGCATGAAAACATCGGCTCCGAGCTACTGTATTTAAAAATACTGTATAATCAACTTTTTTGTTCATCGTTGGACCGGAATTTCAATTTTTTCAAGTGCATGATTCTCTTGGTAGAAATACAGAACTTCTTTATAATCATTCTGGCGGATTACTGTGTTCCCGTTCGTGTGGATGACGAGACTTCATAAATACTACTTGAACGTTTTATTCAATACAGTACAGCATATGAAAGAAATGATAAGTTTTTATTAACTCAACTTACGCATAACTTGTGTTGTGTATAATTACACATGCTTTAATTTTATTTCTCAGTGTCAAATTACAGAATTTGAATTTAAATTGCAGGCTGCTTTGTTTTTGCATCAAATCGAGAAGAGGACACGATCATTGATCAGATGCGAAGGTAATTAACGGTTGGAAGATTGACATTCTCTTGCAGATCGCAGATCCGGGTTTCTGTTCAACAACAGCATTGATTCGCATTGGCATGGTTTTGCGCAAGAACGAATAAGTGAAGCAAAATTATTTCTCTCAATGCCGTTGATTTTTTTTTTTACGAAGGTAGCTCATAAGACCTCAGAAAATTCGAATTACAGAAAGGTTTAAGATAAAAGCCAATGAGATAAGGAGGTTTTTAATGCATTGTAAATGTACTGTATATACAGTATAAGAGAATTCAAAGGAAGACTCTAAAAAAATTTTGACTCCGGGAGATATTTGACTTAGGGAGGTTCAAGGGTATTACAGGAATTCAACTGTACTGTAACCAAGTTTTTTTTTTGTGATAGCCATACCGACGACGAGACATTAAAAAAATTCAACTTTGCTGCCTGAAGGTAAAAAAAACATTGGCTTTCATCTCGAAATCTGAAAAATAAAAGATAAAATGAAATGAAAAATATCAAAAAAAAATAGTTAGACCCCTCCTAATCAATCGCCTTATCGTCGTAGGAGCCCGGTATGATACTGCTGTACTTCGGTGGTAGGTTTTTAGGCATTTCCCCATCAAGCGCCGGGATTCCCTTCGTCGCATTAGCTTCCAGACCTCCGCGCGTCGTTAATTGCGTAAATTGGTGGAAACGAGAGATACAACCGCGGCCGCGCGATGCGTTTAATTGGCGCGCGTTAAACGCTTCCGTGTAACAACGCCGAGGTCCCCCCCGGGGCGGGCAATAATTAAATAATGAAGGCAATAAACCGGGCGCGGGGTGGGAGGAGAATGCGATCCCAGTCGTCGTCGGCGCGGGCCTGAGGCTCGCGTCGCACTTCATTGCTCGGTCGGCACTCGCTTATTCCTCCTCGGTTTCCCACGCTCTTAATCTTGTTCCTTCGCGTCCGGGGCCACATCAGCAACGACTATTCCAAACATGCGCAAAACTCACGCAGAACAAACGCGGTGCTACAATAAACAATATCGTGCCAAAGGCTGACTTTGAGTTGCTGCTGCTGGGGAATCATGTACTCTACAGTGTACACAGTATGTATGTTTATGCCTCTGATGCACGACGATGAAGCTGCTGAGGCGGAACGGTTCATTGTATGGCCTGCCTCTTTGTCTATACGTATTATTGGCCAACTGACTGCAGAATTTGATTCCGGGTGAACTTGGACTTCATGGCATAAGAGCCGGAATTCGAACGAAGCCAAATTTATTTTAGCAGTAGTTATTACTGTACAAGTTCAATAAAGATTAATTGTAAATCGAAAGCCGTTTCTGCTGACACTCAGAAAAAGGCTGATTTCTGAACTTGAAAATATTTGCTAATATTCGGATATTTAAAACAACAGCAAGTGAAACGTGAACTGTACGTCTTCTTACCATAGAAATTACGTCTTTATTCGTCAGTAGCCTTTTTAAATTCCATGTAATTATTTCTGGGAAAAAATAAAATGGTAAGAAAATGTTTTGCGGGAAAATATTTAAGCAGAGGTATATACAAGTGATTGAACAGATTTGTTGATGATCCTGTTCGGCTTGCATTTCCAAAGAACGCGGGTTCATCAGGAACTCCAGTGATTTCCTCTGAAATCGTTTTGAAAGCCCTGTATTCATCAGCGGGTATAGGACGATTTTCCACGCATCCTACCGTATTACAACTGTTCCATCAGAAACAATTTTAAAATTACTATCCGAATCACGCGACTTTTTCCTTGCGGCTATTTTTAATCCAGAAGAGTTTCCAAGCGATTATGATGATGTTGAAAAGAAACAATATGCTGGGTAAAAATCCGAAGCTGAGCATTGCCTATGTTTAAAATTATTTCAACAAAGCTGAACACTTAGCTTCTGGGTAATTTACTCCTCAGAATACGAGCAATTCCTGCAAAAAGAAAATGAGGAATTTCCTAAATTTCGTTGCTCGAAGGAAACAGATGCCAGAACAACTGAGGGTGTTCCAAAGCACCGCGACTTTTATACAGTGCTTCCGTAAATCAAATGATTGCAGAAAAAAATGTGTTCCGAAAAAACATTTAAGGTATCGTTCATCGTAGAAAAATTATCAACCGTTATAAAATAAACAGCAATGGATGAAATTCGATTATATCAATAGTTGAATCCAATTTACTCGCGGAAATGGCTTTTACCAAAACAATAGAAAACAACGGCATTAACTTGAGTAAACCTCATTCAAGCAATTTTTGATGCTGGGCAATATTTTCTCCACTAGTTCTCTTCAGCATTTAACGTAGTCTTCCAACCCATTTTTAAGGAAGTTTATCTTGCGCTAAAATGTCGCGCGCTGTTTTGAAAAACACTGTTTTGCGAGGAGCCGGTCTGGGATTATTCGCAAGCTCGGAATATCTTTACTTTCGTGAAGGAACAGCATGTTATTTAATGGTCACATAAAATATTTTAAAGCATTCGTAGGTGGCACTGATGAATCAAGAATTCGCGATACTTGATATCGGGCCTGATGCCCCAACTTCGGCGGAAGGAGGACAACTCAAGCTGCGCGACATCCGCATTCATACTTCAGCCATTATTGCAGGAAGTTCATCATCCAGTACCAGCACTCGTCGTCATCCTCATGATACATTTCCCCGCCAAAATTATTCTATTTAAAAAATGCAAATCAACAGCGCAGGTTTCAGAATTTCAAGAACCAGCAGCGGAATGCGGAGAAAACCCGCCTCGGCGAACCCAAAGAAACTCAATCCCGGCGACGGGAATTTCAGGCACGATTTGCACTCGCCGACGATTCACCGCTGCTGGACCCCGCAGGGCGGGCGAATAAAACACTAATGCCCGCCTTATCGGAATCCTAATGGGACAGTTGCGATGGACAAGGGTCAGGACACTTGGGAATGTCTATAGCCGCCATAAAAAATAAATAAATAAGCAAGCAAGCAGCGATAATAATAATAAAAAATAAAATGAATAAATCGAAGGAAGTTCGGAGGCCTGTCTCTCGACGAAGCCGGTGGCTTTTTCTCCCGCGTCGCGGATACACACCCGACGACAGGTCTTGGGTATCCCTGCTGATGCACACCTACATAACGGGGTTCCCAGGATCGTTTCCCCTCTTGAACCCGTGTCAGCAGTTTTCCCGTGCTACAAAAGTACGAAGTCTTGTCACACACAGAGCGGAATTCCTGCGAAAATCCGCTTATTCGGTAGAAGCACAACAAAAGACCCGAGAAACAAGGATGAGAAAGTTTAGTCCGGCAGTAGAACGAACTGTGATTATCCTATCTGATGTCTGCTTGCTTTGCCTTAGATATCATAATACTGTACTGTACAGTATCCCGTAAAATCAGATACAATGACGAAAATACTCCATATCTTCTGCGAAAGTACCGCAACAATAGAATTAATTTTTCAGGGTCTGGACCTGATATAGATTCTCTTGGATTAGCTCATCCAAATTAAACATATAAGCTCAGAGTAGGGAAAAATTAATAGACACCTCAACTGGAGTTCTTGCTCATGCCCATGCAAATACGGTAAATAAAACATTTCTTTCAAAATACTGTACTGTACATCTTAAGGAAAAAGTAATGCAACAATGACCTGATACTATGAATTTTTCAGGGTCAGGATGTGACAAAAATTTCCCAACGGTAAATGAGTTCATCTCAATCAAGTAATAAAGTGTCCGCAGTGTGGACAAAAAAAAAACAAAAAAAAAGAAAAAACAATTGCAGAAGTGGGATTTGAACCCACACCTGCAGAACCACACTGTGACCTGAATGCAGTGCCTTAGACCGCTTGGCCATCCTGACAAATTAATGTTGAATGATGTGTTTTCAAGTAGGCAAATTAATTCAAGGTGCAAAAGGCCACAGACACACGTTACACGACGTCCTTATTATTCCCCCCAGACCCCTGTAGGATCCTACTGGTTGTTCCTCCCACTGCAGACGTTAAATGAATTGATGGAACCTCCCAAAGTCAAATTTTTTTCAAGCCCCCTCTGAATGCCCTTTCTGAGGACTTTTGGTAATTTTTTTCTTCCCACAGGAAATAGAAAAGCACTAAAAAAGTAACTTGGTGTGTTTTGAAAGGAAGTGGAAGACTAATTGGGCAAATTAACCCTGGCCTCCAAGTTCAGCATCATCCTGTCAACTCATTTATGAAGCAATTTAAAGCCCAGAATATTACCATTTACAATTTCCTGCAACTTTTCTATTTTCACCAAACAGAAATGCTCGTCTTCCTAACTCAAAACTTCCCTTATTTTTTTTTTTACCGGTTCCTTCGAAATTCGACTTGAAAATGTTCGTCTGTATAAGAGTAATTTAAACTCAGGGTGCTGATGGGGAGCAATTAAAAGACACAACCACTGGAATTCTTGCTTATTTTCGTAAAAATGAGGTACTGTACAGTACTATACGAGGGGGAAGCGTGGACGAACTCGACATCGTTGCCAAAAAAATATTACTACATACTCGTATGCAACCCAATGAAGTACTGTAATATTTTTTTTCATATTCACGCAAATATAGGCCCGCTACATTGTGTCAATCAACAGTGAGCCTCGTAACGGAACAAGACGCAAGAAAGGAAGAAAAAAAAACAACTCTACAAACGACGCATAGTTCGAAGACGGTTTCCTTTGAGGCCGAGCGGCGATCGGCTTGTTCAGCTTGTCGCGAGTCGGTTCATCGCCGGTGGACATGGTCAGCAGCGCTTGGGCTTCTTCATTCCGTTGCCATGTTCTCTGCCGGTGATATCACCCTTACTCACTGTATACGACGACAATCGATCCCCCTGGGTGAACCCTGCCCGAGGGGATGATCGTCATTACACCGTCGACAAGGGTTTACGATTTTGCAACGGTAAAAATGCCGTGAACCTGGGGTACGTGAAGTGGTGCACAAAAGCCGCGGACGTTTTAGAAATTGCATCGTGAACGGCAGTGGACGAAAATGATCACCATGAACTGTAAAATTCAGCAGTGCTGACGGGTAAACTGCAGAAAATCTGAAAGTTTCTCACTTGAGATGTGTATGCACGATTTTCGAATTCCATTGACATCAAAAGGTCCAAGAGCCTCGGCTATGAACCACATCACGTGATCCTTCAAAAATTATAGAAAATAGATTGCAAAAAGTATTACGGCATGCTGTATATTAAAAGTGATGTCACGATGAATACTGAAAAAATCCTAATGAATGTTGCGATGAACTTGAAATTCTACAGTGACGTTTAAACTGAAGTAAATCTCGAAGTTTTGCTTCGGGTGCTTGAAAAATTTGTTGAATTTCTTGAATTCAAAGTCATCCATAGGTTTACGTAGCGACGAAAAATGCCTCACTTATTACTCACGAACCTTGAACATCTTATGAATTGCATACATTCAAATTGTTTTTCTTCAAGATGATGTCGCGAAGGCTAATGACGACAGTGGACTTCGATTATCAGGAGGATTATCACTATGAAGTTTATAATTCGTTGGTGGCGTTTGGTGCGTGAGTTATTAGCAATACTCTGAATGTTTTTTCTTACACGAGAAACATCCAGGATTTATTTATTCCAATCCCTTTCAAAGGTTGAAGAGGCGCCGAATATACTTCATTATATTCCATCCGCCTTGTGATTTTTCAACATCTCGCAAATTTCTTCGTGCATATTTTATTTCTAGTCGAGACGATGTTATGAGGGGTCACGATAAACGAGAAATTACATAATCCCTAAGTATCTTTTATTTTCTGACAACAAAAAATTGCACAAACAATGTTAGGTTTTTTTTTAGCGAGTGCGACGTAATTATGGATAATAAGCCTTAGGCAAAAATCCTTCAACGTGTATAGGGGAATATCTTTCAAGGGTACGGAAACAAATATCCGGATATCCACACATGAAGTTACTTCATTTCACTTGGCTGGACAAATTCAACTCATTCACAAGTTGCAACACATAAATAGAGAATCTCAACTTATAAAAAAAAACTAAAAAATACACCGAGTTTCGTACAGTATTTTCCAACAGAACCGTAGACAAACCTGTCGCGAAGTTGAAAAACAGTCCTTATAGGGACAGGTCGTCACGTTAATCGTCGTCAAATGTACAGTAAAAGCATTCGTCAGGAATGCATTCAAAACCCTGGTTGACCACCAGTTGGATCGCAGGAAACAAAGAAGCCTGTACAGTATTAGCCGGTTAACATGAAACGTTCTCATCCAACCCCGTCTGGAAGGTGTTTGCCTCAAATCTGTGGAGGTCAAATGATCCCCAGTCTTGCCAGCAGATAATGACAACGAGACTGATGATGTATAAAATACCTCGTCCTTGTGTTTTTAGTCTAAAGTAAGCATAACATACCTTTTAAACAGGCAATGTTTCAATGCCGAAGAAGCTTTCAGACAACTCGCGCCCTCATTTAATCACATTTCATTGCTGTTCATACGGAAGAATTATTGGTACTTTCTTCTTATCTCAGTACCCATTTTTCTGTGTCTTGTGAATTCAGTATTTGTTCGGTTAGGTTAGGCCAGGTTATGTTAATCAAAAGATATTTGTAACTAACATAACCTGACCTAACCTAACTTTACCTAATCGCATCCCAAAAATCAGTTTTAGCAGAATGCAGAAAAATGAAATTCACAGTTTCTGGTAGGTGCATGGAAACTAGGTACTGAGATAACAGGAAAGAACTGCATTATTTCCAATTTAGAAATATCGATGAATTTGATGCTATACTGTATAGGATGATGGACATTTGTTTTTTGATGCTGGAGCAAAATGAATGCATGATTTTGTCAATTTAAGGATATACATTGATGAAATGGTGATTGCGTGAGGACAAATGATCGAATCTCAAAACGTATGGATCATCATGCACTTCCTTTCTTCTTCTCACCATCATTTTATAGGGATGAATTAAGTCCCATAATCTCGTTGATAATATTATATGCAGGAAAAAACAAAAACAACCGAGGGAAAAAAAAAAAAAGACCGGGCTGGGAAATCTAAGCTGGGCAACCGGTTTATTCAGGCATGATTTGAAGCCACATCCAGACTCTCAAATCGCCCACGAAGTATAACTTATGCCTTTATGTTTCGCCGCTCGGGCGCGCGCTAGCTGCTGGGTTATTTTGTCGCCGTGACCGATTAATTCTCGAGCTGGCCCACGGGATGAAACCTGCTCATATACAGAGCCCCCACCGACGGGGTTCAGGTCCCCTGTCCTGTTTCCTAAATCAGTGACAACTCGTCAATGAATGTTTACCTGAGAGTGAGTCATAAATCAGGCGTCAGTATACGTTGTCTCTCCAGCCTTCCCGACGCGTTTCGTCATTGATTCAAATTATTTTCGTCTTTTTTTATACACGAAGAAACTGAGCTGCTCATGTTTGAAGCAAATTTGTCAAAGTTTCAGATTGAGGTTTGTATGATTTTTTACCTCTCTATATCTCTCTATAAATATAGGTGACAACTTCAAAAGGTGCTCAAGGCTGTTTCTTCAGTGTAATGAATGCTCTTTTTTCCTTGAACTCGAACCCTTTTTCTTCGTCAAGTAATTTCAGAAATATTTTACAGAGTCGTAAAAATACTTCCCAATAGCAATACATTAGATACCTAAATTGATATCAGCGTTCTTTACCCTGCTGAATTCGAACTGGGAGAATTCTGCCTTTTTTGTCGTTCTACAGGTTCAAAGTAAGCTTCAAGTTTGCTTATAAAGTACTAAGTTAACGAAATAAAAGGACGATACTGTATTCTCGACCAGGATATACTGAAAAATTCTGCATTTATCCACACAGTGCACCGAAAAATACAAAAAATGCTACATCAATATATCATGAATGGTCCGAGTTATTACCGAGAAAAATAAGGTTCATACGCATAATTTCCTTGCAAAATATTCAATTTGAAAGTTTTAATCTGAATTGGCGTCCTCATCTGCACGCACACTTGAAGAAATAATCCTGCCGAATCAGTTTTAATTTTCAATAGCAGGGTTTACTTGTTTTATATTTAGGCTGTCCTATAGTTATGCACGACTTTGAAGGACGGGCTGAATCTTCAGGCAGGCAACATTTTGAAATTCTTAGTCCTGTTCTTTTTTTTCTTCGGAGAAATTTTCAGGACTGCTTCACTATAGACATAATAAAGAGAAGGCTTCCAGTGTCGATTAACTCAAGTTTCTCCTGCTGCCCAGTTCTCGGCCCTTTTGAGTGAAATACATAGAAACATAGTTTATCGTACATTTCAATTTTTCTCGTGCGAAATGTGATAGCATTCGTTTTTTTCACAAAGAGCGCTAAATAGCCTGGGGTCTGTTTTTCGCCTGTTGCTTCGAAACCCACTCTTGAAAAGAAAACAAAAATGCTGGTGGTACCGTCTCAACATGTTGAAATCTTCACACAGCACACCGTGTCACGCACACAATATACTGTACAAAGTTTAACCGGTTCCTTGCGAAACACCGGGCTTTCATCCTGTGACAACTAATTACATGTTATCTCTATTATAACAAATTCATCCTATATAACGAACAACTCCATCCACCGCTGATCAGCATTCCTCCGAGCATGCATCTATCTTTGAATTGAAAATACTGTATACCGGAAATAAATTATTAGTCCACGGCTCAACGGAAACGAATTTAATGCGTATATTCCTATACAGCCGGCGGAGTCACATTAGCTCGGTTTAATGGCAAACCGTTGACATCTGTAGGAAAAATCTCTCGGGGGCTGACAGCATCAAAATCAAGTAGGGGCCTCGAGGAATCGGCAATTTGAACCAATTGTGATCACTGATGACGCATATCGCGGGCATGGATCACCTGCTCTGGGGCTGCTGCTCACATCCTGACCGAAAGTCAAAGAGACGTAGGGAAACCGATGTAAAAAAAAAAGAAAAAAGAAAGAAGGAAAACAATACGAACGTGAGTCGATGAGAAACAAATCAAAGAAGAAGGAAAAATTCAGAGCGGGGGGGGGGGGGGGGGATTGCATTACTTTTTTTTTTTTTTGTACAGTACAGTATTTTGAAAGAAATGTTTTATTTACCGTATTTGCATGGTGGTGGAGAGGAGGGGGGAGGGATGAGGGTTTTCAATAAACAACCCCGGGGATCGATAATAAATCAGAGCTAACGCACGATATTAGCGGGGAAGATGAAAGGACGCCGCTTTTCATCGTCCCTAGCTGGGGCGCATATCACGTAATGATGCGTCGGTCTTTATCGTGCGGTCGTCGCGAAACCTAAGCGATAAGAATCCGAAAAACTTGCCCGCGATTTCCATCGCCCCGCAATCACGGTTTGCTGCTCACATGCGCGCTGCTGCTGCTGCTGCTTGCTACTGGGGATATTCGAATTGACAGCACCCTGACGACGAGGATGAGGGACTCGAAGTTTCTTTTATATTCCTGATGCTGACGATGCTGCTCATATATCTGCTGGATTCTGCTCTGGCGAAAGCTGCTGCTGCGAATTATGGTGGTACAGTACTGATGCTTTCTGCTGGTGCTGATGCATGAAGTTCCCTGATGATGATGCGAGAAAATACGGAAAGAAGGAAAACTCATTTTAGCTCTTGAACAGCCAAGGGTTCCTGGCCGTCCTGCAGCACGGTCAGGATTTTTTCAAGGGAAGGGGCATTTCAGTCTGAATAATGAAGGTCACTGAAAGGTACCCAGGTTTCCAAGGCCAAGGTCAGGAAAAATTCAAGTGCAGAAAATCGCATTTGTCTCAAGAAATCCCCAATGTTAATCCTATGCTGGGAATGCATGAAAAATTGCCACGCAGTTAGGAATTTTTTTATGCAACATTTTCTGCAGGAGAAAAAAATATTATTGGACTTTTTCCCAACTTATGCCTTAGTTCAAAAATTTTATTTTTTCAATTTGCAGCACTCATGGGACAAAATATTGCAAAAATATCCTGATTTTGCTGCACAAGGGCTAGAATGCCATCATGCAAAGCTTCTTTGCCTTTTTATGTCCAAAACATGATCGTTTCACAGAGCCTCGTTTAAAATCAAATCCTCTGGTGGAGTATTTTAGGCTTATCCTAGGTTTTGCACCTTATAACCTTGATACCTTTTGTATTCACACAAATTGACAGCGCGCCTGAGATGAGTGCAGGGATACAGTTTTGGACGAAGTCCACACGAAAAAGACGAAGGTGCGTATCTTACCCAAAGGTACATGATAGATGGTCCTCTAGTTAGTCTAGTAAATATCATATATGACCTCTAACGGGCTTAGAGTTAAAAACTCAGGCTTTCTTGGACAGTCTACATTCTCTTCAATATTTCATAATGGCGTCTTAAATCATCCTCGAAATATTGCATGATTGCTCCAGACCAATACAATCACAATCGATAATGCCCGCAAAATTAAATAAGTTAAACTTTACCACTTATAAAGCAGGTTAAACCCGAACTATATACGAATGGAACGAATTCACCAGATATGCTCAGGTAAATAACAGCCTGGTACAGAATAATTCATTTTCTTTGTTGATGAAACTGATTCCAGCTTATAAGTGCTCAGCACAAATTATAAAGGATTCAGAGTATATCTGATGTTCCCACGACAAGTACTTTGCCAGTACTGAAACTCAGAAAATTGCCATCGTGATAACTTCTTTTGAAGGATGAATTTATCTCATGAATTTAAAATCCCGCGTTGACAATAAAATGTTTTGCGTGAATCGTCTGAATTGAACAATAAGTAAAACATCACGTGTTCCTTTCGAGCGCTTCTCTGTTTTCCATTTTGAAGTGATTGAATGCCTTTGGATGGATTTGGGTTGGGACATGAGGGGGATGTTGGAATGTTGTGTGAACCTTGTGATTGCTGAAAAGCAAAAAATTAAGCTTCCTGTTCAATTTAATTCAATTCATGATTGATTTGATGGAAACTTTAAAAAAAATTTCTTGATTCCAAAATTGATTGATTTTAATAAAAGTGCATCCGGGAACAAGGGAAACAATTCTCAATGACATTCAAAAATTGAAAATCATTTCCCTCTCGAAATGATGTTTTCAGTCAGACCTCTCCAACGACAAGATTGTATTTGCTGCAAGGACAATGATATCTTTATGCCGTCCATAATCTGAAGCATGGTCCACTATCCAAAGCAGACACTGTATTGTGACTGCCCTAGTCCATTACGCGAACTATTCCATTGATCCAGGGTTCGAGGTGTTCATTATCCGGGAAAAACTCTGTAAATATGTCCCAGAATTGAAAGCTTTGCACCCATCAGGTGCAGAGAATAATTCGCTATAGAAAAATCAATTCAGGGAAGCCGAACCTTGTAATCTGTGTAATGACCTCATGAACGTCACTCGTATGGATTTCAGTATCGCATTTCGTCACGGCCGTCTATACAAACTGGATATGTAGTAAAAGAATGCACGCCCAAGCCAGTAATAATTTATCGTGATTAGCCGAGATTTCTTCGATTGGGACTGCGTGCTGTGAAGCCGCGCCTTCGCCGACCGATGCATCGAACCGGATTAAAAGAACCCCGTCGGGCAAATCTCCATATAAACGCCTAGAATAAACGTCTAATCCCTGGACAAGATACACGGTCTCGCGATAAGGAGTCCCTCCCATCGTTTTGCCTACTTTTTAATCCAATAGACCATGTTTAGTTTGAGAAGAAAAAATAAAATAAATACTGCAAGTCCTTCCGAAACAACGGAACGAGCGACGCCTCAAGTGCTGCTGGCTTCCGATATCACGGCCGCCACGGAATTCCCGTCAGTGCGCGGAGGCGGGCGAATAAAATGCGGAGCATTCTTCGCCACCCAGATTGCGATATGAACTGAAATACTTCTTCAAATATTTTCCCTTATGCAGGCGTATGAAGCAATTTCAATAGCCGTGATAAATTCCTCTTCAAAAGACCTTGTCTGACCGTGGGACATGATCAACGAATCAAGATAGCATGCACACGATTATTCCGAACAGCGACGAAGTCACTTCCCTGTTGCGATTTGATTCAACGTTTAAAAAAAATTAAATGAAAAATATAATAAAAATTCTTGGAATCATTTTGAGCAGGACCATAAGAATGCATGGAATTATGAAGAACGAGGGGATTTTCAAAATTCTTCGGAGTTGACCAGTAAAAAACAATCTAAAGTAAATATAAATTGTCCCAATTTCCTCCAGTTTTTGAGGTTCACGAAATTGACACGGGTGAAAAAGAATGATGCGACAAGATAAGCCATTACAATTGTAAACTATTTTAGGCATTGATTTAATGGCTGATGGCGCTTTTTTCAAGTGCTATAGCAAACCCTTAAATCTTGAAAAAAGCTCTGGAACATTTTGCAAGCGCTTATTTTAGCTCCAGAAAAGCAGATTCAATGCCTAGAAAAATAAAATATATTTTATTTTTGATGCTGGACTTGGGTTCATTGACTTTGATAAACCTTAAATATGAATGAACGAATTAAGTTCTTCGCATTTTGAATATTTCAGCGTAGAATCGTAATTAAAAAAAAAAATCTCCCCAAAAATGTCAAACAAATTTTTTTTACTGTCTGCGTTTTCACTGGCAAATTTCTTGAAGAAGATTTAAATGAGATACGATTATTTGAGAGGAAGGAAGATAATAATGTAAAGATCAACGATACTTTTTTGCACCTCAAAACCACTTTTTGTTGATCATCACAAAATCCACGCAGGTGACACAGAAGCAAAGAGGCAGGTACCGTATTTCTTATTTTTTCCTTTGTTTATTTTTTTCCTCCCGCGCATGAGACCTCCGTTAAATTCGAAGGTATTATATCCACTGAGGTTAATTCTAAGTTTTATACACGCAGTGATTGGGAAATAAACAAAAGGTCGGTGTGAGCTGCAGGTGCATTAATCAGCGCATCGGGTTGTCCATCCGTGCGAGACATCACGCGCTCATTAGCCGGGCCGTGTCGTGTCGCCGGACTCGACGCGCTGTCTGCTAAGCCAAGTGCATCCCTTCACACGCCGGGTTTTTCATTCCCTTGCACCTCGGCAAGGGGTGTTTCAGAAGTTTGGTGGGAATCGTCCAGTTGTAGTGGGAATGGAAAAGGTCGAAGTCCGTGCGAGGTGAAATTACAGTGAATGGCAGCAAGCTATACCAGCACAGGGACCTTTCACAAAATACAGTATGCTTATCGTGATAACAAATTCGTCTTGACGAGACTATCATGATACATATTTTTTTTAAATTCCCTTGCGCCTCGAAATGGTGTATTCCAGAAGTTCTTGGCTAATCGTCCAGTCAGTGGAAATGGTTTAGGTCGAAGTCCATCCAATTACGTGTAAAATTATCATGACAGCAAGCTATACCGGGGACATTGAAAATAATATTTTTACAGTGATTCAAAATTCGTCGTAACAAGACTATCGTGATAAACCTTATTTTATACCGGAGTCAAGTATGACTGTGTTGAAATCCGAATCCCCGGAACCATTCCATACAAGTGCATACAAAAACTTTCGAAACTAAAACAGTGCAAACATGCACATGATTCTTTGAAAAATCAGACCAATCCTCAGGTCACTTTTCAGACCTCGTCAAATCAGCGTCATCGAAGGGACGTTATAGTTGAAAAAGTTCCACCTGAAAATTTCCGATATTTATCATCAATGGATTGGGTATACGCAAGCATTGGGTCCTGGATTTAAAAAAAAATGCGAAAAAAAAATACAGATAACCTCTCACATCGTTATTAAGCTGCATATTTTTACAGGTTTTACTTTGCAGAACCCATCAAACAAGTATGAACTTCCGTCGGTCTTTTGGATGTAAAAATAGTCTGTTCTGTGATAGAGTGACGCGTTTATACATACTGAAGAAAAATTTCAGGGTTTCTCGGTTTTCCCTTCAAAATACCTAGCAGATGTACAGTATGACTAATATGACAGACATAATTGTTTAGGAAATAAAAAGGGCTGCATTTTCAACTCTTGATGCGAACAACCATGGCTTGAAAATTTCGGTGAAGCATTTTTCTGACAAATTATCACGGGGTGATCATCATTTCATTTACGATACTTCGGCGCAGATGTTCAAATATTGTACAGTACAGTATCATCTAGAAATTTTTTGAAGCAGGTGATGCAATTTCCAGGGGCTATATACAGTATAGTTGATTTGCACAATATGCTCTTTTAAGTTAATACAGCACAAGTTTGCTAAAGTGGACTTTATAACAGTATTAGAAGGCAGGATGAAGACCCCATAAAATAAGATCGTCGGAAGAAACCAAACTATTTGACAGGTCATCAATGCACAAGCCAACAGAAATGATACGAAGCAAATAATGTATGCACATAATTATTTACATCAGACTCATTTGGCAGATTTTCAGCACTCGAGTGTCTACAGTCGATTTCAAGAAGCCCAGTATTTCCAAGTTAAAATCAGAAAAATCAGCTCATGAAAACTGTTTCATCGGCTGTCTATTTGCTCACAATACTGTATTTCAATGATTCGATCTTCTCGTAAATATATCTCATTATTTTTCTCTGAAATAATAATGCGGGATTGCGCTGTGGAAATATAGTACAGTAATGGAACACCAGATCACTTTTCTGATGCGGCATATTTCTGAAAATTACGCAAGCTCAATAAAAGGTGAATGAGGTATTGCGCATCTCAAACTCACTTTGAGGCTTCAATAATGTGTCCTTCATCATGGATCATTTTTGCACGCAGTTTTTGGGATGCAGCATTTTAATAGCAAAGACGCAAATTTAAATTTCACACGTGTCGATGCGCCAAATTTTCTAGTATCTCCTCGAACACGGACACGCTAACCAGTATTGGCCACGTATGATCAGTTGAAACTGTTTACTGGCGAGAAACGTTTCCAGAAATCACGGAGTGGACCACGTTGCGAGATAAGTCAGTGTCTTTTCTTTTTCTTTCCCAGTTAATTATTTTGTTGTATTTTCTCCTGATTCTTTAGGGTCGCTTATTGCGGGTCGTGTATGAATAAGCGACTATTTCTTATTTCCCTTTTTTCCGCGATGCCGGGCAAATTAATGCTGTCACTTCGCGGCTCGTCGCACGCGGGGCGTTGTAGGTTCATCGGCGCGGCGATCTGAGAAAAACAATCCCGTTTCTTTTCCTTTCCAGAGCCCCCCATCATGGGTTCTTATCGATCGTATTCTTGGTTGCGACGATGAGAAGCAAGGTGGTGGTGGTGGTGGGGGGGGGGGGGGGGGGGGGGGGGGGGGGGGGAAAGGTAATGAAAGAAGATGCCCAGGGAATGAGGGAAAAGGAAGATATCGGACCTTTTGGGCTCAATTTGTTCTTTTGCTCGCTGGCGCAAACCCGTCAGCCGGGTTCTGCTCTTGGCTTCTTGGGCTCTCGCTCCAGTGAACAATTATGCCACAGGGGGGAAACACGGAGGTTCCCACCTTTTTCCTGCTCAGTGACTCACTATACTGTGGGTCTTGTCTTTAATCAATCATTGCGTGCGGCAGTTTCCGAACCTGTTGATGTGAAGGCTCATTGAACTTGATACTTGTACTTGGTCGCCCGTAGGTCATCATGATGAATCCAAGAAACACGGGATCGTGCAGAAAATTCGATTTTTTTTTAACCCAGCCGTGATTACCGTAGAATTGAATTTTCGAATTTTTCATGGATGAATTCTTTCCGACTTTTCGCGAATCTTAGCTGAAAGACGGACATCGGCGAATAAGTTGATAAAATCGCGGGAACATTCGTTGTTTCACCGGAAAACATTTCCAGGAATCCACAGGACGATGCAAATTCAGAGAATCACCAGTCGACAAAGGGAATACCAGTCTCAATTAAAAAGAAGTCAGAGTAATTTGCCCCTACCAGCATTTGCATAAAATATAGTCGATTTCTTTATCCTGGAATATACATGGCGATTTCGTCCCAGAGTGAACCGACAATTTTATCATATTCCATGGTTTTCTTTCGTCTTTCTTGTTTATCTATTCTCGGGTATAGCAGAAGAAAAATTTCAAAAGTTGCAAAAACGCAGCTAAAACATGCGTCAATCAATATTTGCGAGTACTGTATACTGCAGTGGATCGTGAGCTATTCACCTTAAACTTTGTTCGTCCGCTTTATCTTGAATGTGAAATCGCGGAAATAAATGACCGTACGAGTTTTTCAAGGCAATTTTCAGACATCTAATAAGAGTCAATTACTAGAGGCAATCATTAATCAATTAGCATTGATCCGTTACAACGTAATTTTCAGATGCGCAGAGATGATCAGTGTCGCAATTTTTTATCATGTGACTTCAAGATGCGTTGGTATTATTGAAACCCAACTGCACAGTAGCGGATAAGAGCCTTTGTTTTTCGCTCGGCGACGAACATAATCGCTTAACCTCGTTTAACCCTCAAGAAAAGCCTTTGTTTGGAAGCAAAGGGCCGGAAAATAAGGCAACAAACTCCGTTCAGTGATAGTGTCCGAGCTACGGTAGTTTGTGTGTAGTCGTGAGAGCTGTTGAGTCAAACGTGAACGAGCCGTCGGGTCGGGTGCGATTTTTACGACGTGTCCGGCACCGACCGTTGCATAATTACGAGTTCATGAATGCTCATTGTAACACGAAAGCGACAGAATGAAAGGACAGAAAAGGAAGTGGAGGGAAAAGAGAAAAGGTAGAAGAAGAGAGGCAGAACGGAACAAGTCCTCTGGACGACACAGACCAGGGGGGTTTTCCAAAAGTTATCTGACTTGAAAAATAGAACGCGCTTGAAACTGTCCGTATTCCTACCATATTTTTTACACGGTATAATTAAACAATTTAGTTCAACTGAAGAATTTTTTTTTCTATTTTAAGGTCTCCTTGTACGTTTCTAACTTTAGCAACAAAGCCGCTAGAAAAATGTGTGGAATTTAGAAAAATTATTCCTTTTATAAGTTTCACGAACCTCCCCTGTTCGTATGAAGAAGCTTCTCGTTTGGGTTTTAAATTGCAAGACTCAGGATTTCTGAAAATTCTTCAATGGATACGCATTTTACCACTATTGATCAAAGACAGTAAGAAAAATAAATGCTCACACTCGAAAGTAGACTGAGAAAATACATTTTCTGCTTCGAAAAATTTACTAACCTTTTCAACTAGTGTATTCATTTTCATCTGCTCACCTCTTTTGATTTTTAATCAATTTTATTATTGGGAAATCGTTGAGGTACAGGCCTTTACTTTTTTTAAACGAAACATTTTTAGGAAAATTGAACCCTTGAGTTATGGCAACGGTATTTTTTATGACGAGGGAATTTTTAGTCTGACGCTTGAAATACAAATGTGATAAACGTGGGGATGCGAAGAAACTGTCTCGATGATCTGTTTTGTTTTTGAAGATTGAATGATTCCGACCCCAATAAGTCCTGAAACTTTATGAAAATACCCTGTCAATGTCACACACACACACATACACTAGCGTTTTTCAACAGCGTGAAAATGTGGGCGACGGGCACCGGAGACGAAGAGTGGGGAAACTCGTATCGTGGTCGGAAATCGCCGACGCGACACTGTCGATCCCAGTTTTAATTGGGTCTGGTCCACAGCCTTGTCGTCATCGTCATCGTCGTCGTCGTCGGGTCCCATTGAACGCGGTAAGCAACGAGTGACGGGCTGTCACACCTGGCCAACAACGGGGAGGGCTGGCAAAGAAAAATTGCCCTCCGACAGCCCCCTTTTGCAGCAAAGGGAAAGCTCTGAATAACTGGTTTCTTATAGCGAGGTTTAATGCTTCTAATTGCTTCCGAATCCTTCGCGCCCACCAACGGAATGGTTTTTACCACCTTTTGCTCCACTAAACGGCCTTTTACATTTGGACACAGCAGTTTCGTTTTCTTCTTTGTTAATAGCTCAGGTTCTGATGAGGAACTGGAACTGGGCAACTTCTGGCTCTGCATTCCCGCACTTTTGCATTGGATTTTGATCATACTGTATGCATACAGTATATATATATACAGCACCGTATTTCCATTTTCGGAACCAATTCACAAGAAATAACCTTGTGATTGAGCTTTTTGGGTTCCCGATTTTCTGAGTCAAAGAATTGTAGCATTCAAACCATTCTTGAATCGATAAAAATACTCGCCGAAATTAAAAAAAAAAATGGCTGGATGAAACCACTGATTTGTTTAAAATGTTCTTAAACTGCAGCCCTGTGTTGGGTACTATGATCTCAGAAATTTATATATCTGCCAATTTAGGCTTGGGCAAGCTTTATTCTCTTTGCAGCATTGGCAAAAAAGACAAAATCCAAATTTGTTGTCAGGATATACAGGTGGTACCTTCCAATTTGACCCTAATCCATTGCCAAACTAGGGTTGAATTGCAAAGTGGTCAAATTGCAAGACATTTCATGAAATTTAAAAAATATTGATGCAAAAACACACCAAAAAATGGTCAAAGCAGCAGGTTCAATTGTGGGGCAAGGGTCAAATTGTGAGTCAACCTTCCTGCAAATTCGACCATCAAATTTCGGGATGGTCAATTGTACAGTACAACATGTACTGTAATATAGAATCATATTGCAACAATTTCATTGGAACAAATTTTTCGTCAAGTTTCAAATTTTTCAATTGAAGCTTTATGGGATGAAAATTGCTGAAATATAAGAATATTCTGTTTTCACACTGTATATTGTGAGAAAGTAGGATTTACCTAAAACACTTGGATTTTCATAAATTCCAAGCCGATCAAATATGTGTGAAAAATGATCTGATTATACAAAATGATCTGATTATACAGTATAATTAAGCGAAAACGCGATTTTTCATAACTGTGAGTACAATTTTTTTTAATTCATTGCTGGAAATATGATCAGTTATATCAAGAAGTTCAGCGTCCCCATGTTTTAAGCACATGATTCTTACACGGACAGGAAAAGATTAAAAATTAACTTATAACCTCTGTTAATGTTATAAACCAAATCCTATTTTTAAAATGCCCTTGAATCAGCACCTGATCGAAAGCGTAAATGAGACAGTTTTCATGCTATTTCTTATAATTCCGCACAGTTTATCAGATCAGGGAGAATAAATGCCCGAAGCATTGATAAAAGAAAAAAATATATTTCATCACATGAATATTTACATCTTTCGCTGGAACTTGAATGCGATTAATTCAAAAATCGTATTGAAACTCATATCAAAACGAGGATTCCGAATTCCGGTGAGGGAAACCAACGACGAAAGAGTCCTTGAAACTGAATTTTCCCCGCGTGGTTTTGAAAAAAAATTTTTTTTAATCATATGCGCATGAAAGGATTCCATGGGAAGAATAATAATTTGAAAGTGGTTCCGGCTGTCGCAAATGGTGATCCGGGTTAGCGGGTTACTGCGAGAAAATTGCCGACCGGAACGTGGTTGATTCAAGCGCATCATTAGCAGCTAATGAAGTCAGAGCTCGGCGACACGTGACCCGATAATTAGAGTCTTTTCGCTCGACGCTGGAGAACGTTTCCATCACCCGATCTTTTTTCCTCTCACACTGGTTTGAAGCAATCGGGTTGATTGTCCATAAGAGTTGTAGCATAGTTTGAAGTCGACTGCTTATCCGCTTCAAATCACGAGGGTTTCGACTGACAACCCGGGATACGAGTCATTCCCAAATATAGGCAACGGGGAAAATCTTGGCCTGGTTTTTTCTTTCCTCTTTTGTAGTTAACCGATCAGCCGCCCGCAGTTCGTCAACATTATTTAAATGCTGGACCCACCGGTTAAATTGACAAGTTTCCTCATCGCCTGATGTAAGAGGAGTTCTTCACTAACGTGCCACGTCGTTACAAATTTCTGGATCCTCTTCGGGATCCGTGACATAAAAACTGGATATTATAGCCCGGGTATCTTATTTAATCTGAATTAATTCAAAATACCCAAGTAGGGTTGGAGAGCATTTTCAAGTACGTGAATGAAAAAAAAAATTCGCTTGTCTTTGCTGCGTAAAAACGGCATCCAACGTATTGTTTCAAGTTCTTTCGTCCGTTTGGTTGCGCCATTTCATTCAAAATTTTACGAGGTCTGAAAAGTTTTTTGCATTTTATTCAAGTTTTTTTAAATCGAAGTTTTTTTTAACTAACTACAATGTCGTTATTGTGTGCCGGCAGTCGAAATAATGTGGACGGATGAAATGCAGTAACAAAGCACAGTACAGAATTGCGTTGAATTTTGCAGCATATAATAAAACGAAGAACTCAATTTGAAAAACCTCTACCAACCCTTGTAATCAATCGTTCGTGATTTGAACCAATCGCCGTTTTCTTTTCAACTATTGTTCATGCGGTTTTCAATCGGCCATTCATCAGATTAATCCAGTAAGTCAGTCTCTCTCTCTCTCTCTCTCTGTCTGTCTCATTCTCTCTCTTCAAGATATTAAAAAAACTCAGAAATATATGTAAAAAATCAAATTTATATACATGACCAATGCCTGGGAAAAGTCTGATTTTTTTCCTTGATGCAAGAATTTTTTTCAATAATTACTGTACTTGCTTGGTGATAATTTTCTGCATTCTTAGCTTAGAATTCACATCATAGTGATTGAAAAAGGTTTAAATCTGGTATAAAATCATGCATTTTGAGGCTCAGCCAAGGCTGCATTTTGATGATCTTATTCAGACAAACTGAAGCATGCTTGAATTAAATCTTGATCAGCAGAGGGTTATTTTCCATTGCATAGCATTGGCATTTTTTTTTTGCAGGATACTGCATTTTGATTTGATCAAAGGCAACCAAAACAACATGAGTGCGGGAGTGACCTAAGCCAGGAACATTTGGATAAGCCAGGAGAGAAAAATTGGAGAAGTCCAGCTAACCCCCAAATTTAACCCCTTGACTGAAGGCTAAAAAAACAAGCCTTGGGATAGCTTTTTTGGCTCTCCCGAAATTTTTTTGAGGAGATAGTAAAAAATTACAGATATTTCCCAACTTAAGCCAGATTTGAAAACGCACTTTTTTAAAATTTTAAAGCGTCTATAGTGAGGAATTCCTGCAAAAATATTCTGGCACCACGACTATACTGAAGGGTTCCGAAAAAAAAAATCTTGGCTCTGACATAAGACGGACCCTCTGAGGATTAGAAAAAAGCCTACATGCCATCTTTACTCAAATACCACACACATTTTTTTCTTCTGGAAAATCAAGGCAGAAAATGGGGTACGCGTGGTGTTCAGGTATAAATTAATAAAAATCGGGAAATATTTTGGTGGGTCAGAAATTAGTAAACCAGGTGGACAAAATTGATGAAACGAATTCTTTTTGCCTCCATCAGCTGTGATGTAATTCTTCATGCTCTTTCATTCATTTACTAAGGTTTTCCTGATACTGTACAAAGTATTATTCGGAAAATAATTTCAATTTTCAGCCAACCAAAAGTGGGGTGTGGGTCTTACGCAAGGATAGATTTTTTTTTGTGGCAAATTTTAGGTCAAAAAATCTTGGCGCGCAAGCCTTATTCAAGGGTCGCATGTTACTTGAGCAACTATAGTACTATATGAAGCATTTATGTTCTATGAGTTTACCTGCGTTCATTGAGGATGATGGAGTCCCACTTCTGATTGACCTCCGTCCATGTCCAGGGAAGTTTTTCCTTCCGGGCTCACGACACCTTGTTCGTTTGCGATAACGCCGCGAGGCGAGCAGCAGGATCCCGGCGTTAATGGGGCTATTGGCTCACAAACACCGCTAATTAAATCGAGGCACGCTCGAAACTGCGGACTGGACCGTGTTATTGCCCGAACATCGGAACCCGCGGCAACAAATAGGGCGGGAGCAACAAAACGGAGCGTAATTAAAACCAACGCCTCCCTCGATTTTTTTCCTTTCATTTTTATTTCCTATTAGACTCTCTTTTCTTTTCTTTTTTTCCTTCATCTTCGAACGCCAATTAAGCATTCGGCGAAGCATTGATGCCTGAGCGTGAGACAAACACACCTGCTAGCGTGTATATTACGAACTCGAGGGAAAGGTGTTGCGCAGAATTTATGTGCTTAATGAGTGCCCTGGTTCTTTGAGATGCGAATGAATACTGATAGCGGCGGTTACCGTCGACGGACCAAGGAGTAATTAAGACCCATAAAATGCATGCGCTCTGTGCGTGAATCAACCGCTACCCATGTTTCTCTTCATTGCATCGCGAACATGGTTTTATTTCCTTCTTCTTCTTCTAGCAATTTACCGGAGCAAGTTGTGTTATAGCAACAATAATTGCTTTATTCCAATGTTTCAGTTCTTGTACATCACACTTCACAGGGAGGAGCACGAAAAAGTATGCTTAATAACAACGTGTGTGCGAAGTAAATTTATCCCCGTCTAATCTCAAACGAGACCACTTGTCCCATTCGTTCTGCAATCTTGATTTTACCAAAGCAGTCGGAATTAAAGGGGGTAAAATGCCAGAGTTTTATTACTCTCCGAAACTGCCTCCAGCGTGGTGTGTTATACCTTTAGCTTTCCGTCTGGCGTCTTCGTTCTCCCTTTTTTTTTTAAATCTGATAAATTGCCGTGCCATGGAAGATATGTCATGGAAAAACGAGGTCACGATTTTAGAAATTCTGGTAAAAATTTACAGTTAAAAGTCAGCTTTTATCGAGTTTACACCTGATGCCGAAATTGAAGATATTACTGCATTATTATTTATGACTTCTGAAGGATATTTCCTTTTACTCCGAAAAGTAGCTCTTAAAAAAAAATTAAAAGTAAATTATTCTGTGCCGTTTATTTCCGGGACTAAATGAGGCCTGAATACTTTTTTTAAATGCTGATCTTTATCAGTATTTGACTCTTTTGAATTTTCGAAAGTTCTCTCTCATATCTAACTGATTCGTCTTCGTTTATTTTTTTAGATTTTATTCATTGAATACTTCAAAATTGTCGCTTTTTTTCATTCTTCATGAACGCGAACGTCTTTTAATTACTGAACCAAATTCGTGCGGAAGGGAAAGTTTCATCACTTCCGATGGAATATATTTTATTCAGAAGTTATCGAAATTAGTTTCATCATTCATTAGTCAATGCAAGGTACGGTATTTTCTGTACAAAAGAAGAAGTAATTTATTGTTCGACGTTCTTCGCATTTTTTTCTTAAAGATGTCTGCTGGTTCCACCATATTTAGTATTTTCTCAAAATCCCTGCCGAAGACGGCCTAGGACTTGTGTATCTATAGCATTGGCACGAGATGATCTTTAAAAAAAATTCTTTTTAGAAAATACTGTATGATATATCTGGATTTCATTAGAGGAATTTTTCTACTTATTTGGCGGCAAAGGGAAGCGTTGATATGGGGATTTTCAGAGAAATTTGACCGACGATGTCGAGGATGAGCAAATAAAGGTGTAAGTTTTCCACGTAAAGAATGCAGAGAAAAATGTTGATGGGGATCCGATACTCATTGACCTTGAGGTGTCCCCCCCCCGCGTTAGTATAATCAGTACTTGGCCACGGGGTAATGAGATGGGAAATCAACTCACGTTCAAACCCACCACCGACCGGATCATGTCGCGGAATGAGGCGGTTCCTCGTTGGCTGCCATCATTATAAATCATTAACAGATCTGAATCGGAATCAACGCAAGCTAAACCGCTGTAATATAGTCATTGGCAGTACTGTATCTCCGTTGTTTTTTTTTTTTTTGTGTGGCTGTTGAAATTGTTTTGCAATCATTCTTCTATATACTCACCTTTGTTTTCTCCTTATTCCTCTTTTCGGGCCATCGCAGGAGAAGATGCAGAAAAGTTTATTTAGTTGTATACAAACTCGACAATATGAACAGAAAAGCAGCGAAGTAGTAGTGAGAATTTCTTGATGCGCGCGATTTGATGACGCGATTGAAAAGAGTTCACCACCCCCCTTTTTTCCGGGGTCACCGTTTGCTGCAGCTGCGATTTGCCGCCTCGGCCTAGTCGTTATCAATCTTTTGATTAAATTGCCGTTTTTCTTATCGTACAGAGGGTAATTGATGTGAATGAAGCCAACTCGAAACTCTTCATGCTGCATTTCACTCGGAGCTACGATCTGAATTCATTCTTTTTCTTTGCCACCATCACCGATAGCGAGGGAAAAATTCTGCGAGATAGAAGTAGCTTCAAGTGCATTTGCATCGAAATGTACTGTAACTTTCTATTTTATTTTTAAAAATCCCTATAGATTTACATAGAAGTGAAGTACTGTAGTAGAATTATCATCTAGGCTGATGATCGGGTGCCTTTGCCCCGATTCAGAGATATCCGATGATTCAATAATCAAAATTCCGATATCCAAGAATTGAAAGATGTATGCAGCAATCATCACCAGAATTATTGATCTCGACGTGGTTTTTTTATGTGAAGACCTCGTGGTAATCAATTATCATCCCCAACAGATAACGTGGAATGGAAATTGAAGTCATTCAACGAAGAAGAAAAGGCCCGAACTCATTTTTAAAAATTCACTGCGGAAAATTGACGATTTCATGATGTAAAATTCAACGATTTAACGTTACAATTCTCAATGATAAGAAAAAAAATTGATCAGGGGAAAGTGACTCAAATTAAATACACCTCCATTTTTCTTGTATTCTTAAAATTTGTCAAACTCTTGACATTTAGTTATATCTGGTCGAAGCGAAGATCTTCGATTTTTAATGACGACATAAATGTAATAAAGTGCAGTACAGTTTCGCGTCGAGGCGAACGGGAAAAAATGTATTTAATGGGAATTGTTCAAGTCCTGTAGCAACTTTCGCAGAAGACATTATTTTTAAACGACTTCACGATAAGATTTAGAGTCAGACGGTTGTTCTAGGTCGAATTCGTTGGGTAATCTTCGGATTGCCCATTAGTGTCGGAATGTTTTTGCTCGAAAAAGGGTAGCATTTCAGAAAGCCCATAAATTGGCGTTCAACAACGGTAGTTGTCTTTCAAGCAGAAACACGACGAACGAGGGAAAAACGTTGATCAGTTTTCCCACTTCGTTCGGCAGCTGCCAGCAGGAAAGAATGACAACCGGAGCCGCGATAAAAATCCTCTCTCTCCCTGATGGTTCTGGAACAAAAACCCGGGGTCCTTCCCAACAGCCTTTAAGAACCCCCCCTTCATTTCAGCCAGTTGCACCCCCTCTTCATTTAAGAGGATATACTGTATAGGAAAAACAAACAGAGACGCTGAGAAACAATTCGAGGAATGCGAGAGGAGTCAAGCTGGAGCGTTTAACTCCAGTTGGAGTGAAAGAGGAGGGGGAAAGAAACGAATCGTTTTCTCCCAGTTGATGAGCTGAGACTCCGTCTTCATTAGACCCCGGGGATTTGGAACTGCAAACGACCGAAAGCTGTTGGAATATTTTCCTCCTCCGGGAAACCATATTCGAAAGGGAGAGTGTGTGCTTATGATGTTCAGGGATTCGTGCCTTGGTTATATACGCGCTAACGGGATACAAACGACGGAAACCCATGGGCATATACTTATACAGGTATGGTATCTTTTCGAGAACTTGACTTGGATCAAATCAGCTCAGGCGGTTCTTTTCAAAAATCCCGGAATTTATTTTCCCGTCGCTGTCGCGAAAAAGTTTATACTGTACTTATCAGCAGAACGAATTCTTGGGACATATATACCCGTGTTCATAGTTTCATACAGGAATATTTTTTTTTCCTGAAAAACAAACAGGAAATTCTGCTTGGCACCAATCCTGCACCTACAGTATAAGGTTTATTAATGTTTTCAATTACAAAAATAATTTCCAAAATTAATCATTATAGAGCTGCACCTCTGTAAATTGCATTTTAAGGGACCAACAGAAACATGTTGACTTCGAGAAGTTTTAAGCTAGGGAAACTGGAGTTGATGATGCTTGTGAATTGAAATAAATTCGAGTTAGAGAGATTTGTAACTGAGGGTGGTTTTTGTTGAAGATGTCTGACTCCGATATTCGGAAAAAAATGATTTGAAATTTTACCGAGAAAAATTGGGGCATAGGTGTGGGGATAGGTTTCGGGGCAAATTCCACTCAAAAAATCAAAAGTCAAGTTTTATAGATAACTTGATTTATGCGATAATCAAATTTTTCCAGATCATGAATTATAGCGATGGCTGGAGGATTATATCAGTTACCTGCTTTTTTGAACTTCCAAATTTAACTATTGAAGACGGCGAATTTGCCAAGTTGCGATCCTCTGAACTACTGGAAAATTGATGATACAACTTGATATGATTTTGCCTAATTTTTCTATAACAATTTTTTTATCCTTAGGATGCCCAATGAATGCTCAAGAAATAATATTGTAATCCACTAATACATGCTGAAGTTGAGAACACCATTTTTCTTGAAATGCTAGGAACAATTTTTTGAATTGTTTTGTGCCAAATATGCGGGGATGAAAAATTATCGCATTGAAGTTCATGAGAAAATGTACGCTGATATGCAAACATTCCAGCATATATGGACAAAGAATGATAAATATAGTTATGTCCTCGTCTCAGAAACCTAAATTAATTAGTAAAAAATCACCTCCCAAAAGCTTCCGACTACAAACGGAAAAATGCGGTTTTTGCAAAAGTCCTGGATAGAAAAGAATACCAGTTATTACCTCCGAGTTTTTTTTGGTAATTACCGGCTCAGAATCGGACATTACTGCACAACTGACTAAACTAGTCGACAGTTTCAGTCAAAAGGAAAATAACGGTTTATTGATGTTCTTTTTTCCCCCTCATGTCACAGTTCTCGTTAACGATCCATCCGTGAAAACTGACGTACACGAGAAGTCGGTTGAGTTCATTTGCTGTCTCGTTTAGGTGACAAAACCTGTCATCCAGTCACGGTTTTTTGAAGAAATGCCTCGTGGTTGACAGCTTTTCTCGCTGGAACCTAAAAATGCTAAATATCCTTGTTTGTGACTGGAAATCTCCGGAAATAGTTCCGAGTGACAAGGGAAGAATATCTTCTGTGAATTCCCCTTCGAAGCGTTGTTTGTTGGCGGCTCTTCGTTGTTTTCTGAAACGAATTGTTTGTCCGTGAAATTTTGAAACAAATTCTCGAAACGTGCGCGATTTGGAATTCCTCATCGGATTCTAAATTTTTTATGTACACAGCGAAAGTATGACTTGTCATGTGAAGTGCATGCCTAATATTTTATTTGATTTTTTTTTCTGGAAGACGGCGGAATATATTTTTAATGGTCCAGACTGCTGCCGACAAACGAATAGCTCGAAAACGTAAGATGAAATAGATCTACTATTCTATAAACAATAGTCAGTGACTTCATCTAGCCAAGCAAACATAAAAAAATACTGACGTTTGACGACAGCTTCGTGCATTTGAGTACACTTGAGAATCAGTTATTCTGGCAGCTGTGACAGTTTCGACAGCAATTTCCCCTCCTGTGACAATCAGTCGGCTTCACAAAAAAAAAATAAAAAAGCTGGATCCTTTCAAGTTCTCCCCCGCTGTTTTAGGTGCCTTTTCAAAGCATCACTTTCACCTATAAAAAAACCCCTCTTCTCTGTCGACAAACACGGTTCTTCATTACAAAGAACACGTCTTTTGACAGTTGTCACAAAAAAGCATAACTCCGACAAAAGTCACGAATTGGTATAGAGAGCCATTGAAAGGGTCAGAAAAACGTTTTGTTTGGGGATCTTGGGGTTTTTTTTAGTGCTGTTCTGCTTTGCGATCAAGCGAAGCTTTTCGCACGGCATGTTTGTAAAAGGGATTGTAGAAATTCCAATCTGAAGGATTTTCTAAAAAACTTTGAAGTTGCTTCACCTTTCACAGCGTTTCACGAAATCACGAGAAAAACAATATGCACTATCATAAAAAAGTAATCAATTCTCATAGAAATTGATTAAGAAATTTAATGGTGGGATTGACAACCCTAAAAACTTTCCCTCATAGAGCGTTAAAGGATGAAAGTTCAGGGCGATAAAAAATTAATGATCCGTGCTGATGATTACATTGTTAATAAACTAACGGGAAATTTCGGGAGTAAGATACAGAATACACTTTCCAAATTTAGTCATCGGTTTAAATCAGATATCAAAGCCAGGATTTCAGAAAAAAAAAACGCTCAACATGAACCCTTAATACACATTCCGTGTACCCTCTAAAATCTAAAAACAAAACAAGTACAAACCACAAAAAAAAAAACAGGAAAACGCTTCAACAACGAGTTTCATCAGTAGTAATATACTCGATCCCACATAATAAATCAGCCACAATTACAAAAATGTCTTGACGCCTCATAAAAATGCCTGCCTCCAAAAACCAAAAACCAAAAAAAATGCAACAATATGAACTACGCGTTTAAAAGAATTGATTTTGTCGTTAATCAACTCTCTGCATCTGGTTCGTGTCTGACGGCAGTGAACTGACATTGAAAGCGTCAGTCAGATTCTCAATTTAGGATTCCCTTAAATGATTCATTCTTCGCTTTCGGCTATAAAAACTGGTTCATTTTTTATTCGAAAAAGAACTGCCCTGATAATGAACAGGCCCGGAGAATACGAGCCCAGCACTTTTAAATTTTTTTTATTTCCCATTGTATTTTTTTGTTCCTCGCATTAAAATCCCGACCCGAGAATGAAAACATCAGGTGAAGGCGACCATCACTCACGCATAAAAAGCAATGAGGCAAACACCGCGCGGGCGGGGAAATAACAATGAGCATAATGTGCCCAAGATGGAGAGACGATTGGGGCAACGCAGGGCACAATGTTTCCTCCATCCTACGTTTTTATTTGCTCGGCCCGATGAAACCCCAGCAGAAGCAGAAACAATGATATGCTACAGCAGGGTTGGTTGGTTGGTTGGTTGGTTGGTTGTTTGGCTGGATGGGGGGTAAAATAAAAAAATAAATAAAATAGAAAAGGAATGATTCTTGGGGTTCTGACTGAGACGAGGGAGGAAATCGGCGGGAGAGAGCCGCGGATTCCTGTATCGAAAGAGAGTCATAAATTTCTGGCTTTGGAATGCGCGAGGAAGACCTTATGACACTCCTCGTCGTGAAAGAGCGGGAGAAATTTCGGAAGCAGTCAATGTTTTCTTATTTCTTCTCGATTGCTTATTTTGCCTCTTTCTTCGTTATTGAATAGCTTTCCGACTGCCACGATTGCTTCATCTGAAGACAGCAGGCATACCGTCCTTTGAAAAATTAAAATTGGGCCCCCCAAGATCTTTCAAGTTTTTTTTTCATTTGTCATGGGCATCCACAATCATTTTCATCTGTCACCCTGGTTTACCTCTTTGCGAGACGTTTTTTCGCGAGTTTGCGAATAGAAACGAAAACAAATCCAAGGTTTAATAAAAATTCGGGCACAGTATTTAATTTCCTGAGGTTTTATTCATGATCAAGTTACTCGGATTTTAAAAACGTGCTGTAATCATGAAACTATATATTCAATTTGAAAAACAACTTTCTTTTATGATTGATTATGGAAGAAAACGAAAGTTGATTAAAGAAAATGTCAATTCATGATCAAGTTACTCGGATTTTAAAAACGTGCTGTAATCATGAAACTATATATTCAATTTGAAAAACAACTTTCTTTTATGATTGATTATGGAAGAAAACGAAAGTTGATTAAAGAAAATGTCCGACTGTGAATTCGAGCACTCTGCTGTAATAATTCCCGTTAATATTTTTTTTTAATCTATGCTTGTTTGTTTTTATTTTTTACGCGTCAAAGAAGGGTTTCAAACTTTCACTTTATTTTGAACAAAAAATAAATATGGAAGCTGCGCAAGATAATGGTCGTCACTCTTGAACTGTTTGTTGCCAATTACAGTACTATCAATAGGTGATAGATGTTGTCACGTAAATTTCATTCGTTTGACAAGAAAACTTGAGTTGTGAGCAAAGAGAAAATTTAACTGAATTGTCGCCCCAAAATTGTAAAATTAAAGGTCCGTTATTCCATCACGTGGTATACGTTTTGAGACGTTCATGGCATTAGAAAATTGTAGACAGTCACACCTCTAAATTTGAACTTTTCACGGCAAAAAACTTGACTGTGAACTGCAGCATACATTATTTCTGTGCTCCATGATTTTTAGTTTATTCCTTTCCTCTTTTTTCATTTTTATGGATTTTTCCGTATTTTGGGCATGCATGTACGATCTTACGCACAACTTCGATTGAAGGTTTTGAATAAAAAATGAATTCTCGGTAAAAAAAAAAATTCTGAAACACGAAGAGCTCTGGAAATATCAAAACGATGCATGAGTCGTTAAGAAGTACAGTTATTAAATTCTGCGACATTATTATCTGCACTCAAACTAATCGTATATGTTAGTAGCTTTGCTCCAAATTTCGGACCCAAACATTCGTCGAGGAAACAGAGAATTCTAAAAAAAAATTATCTGATGTTACAGTATTTAAACCCGACGTCGTCTGAAGACATGCACGGCTCTTTCGGAGAGGAAGAATGGTCAAAATTCTCCGCAAAATTTTGAATACTGTTCTGTATCTGGAAGCAAGGCATCATCATGTCAATATAAATCACAAATGCTGCAAGTTTCCCTCGCGTGTAGTATTCGTTGACGTTTGCTTGTTCACACTGAAGTATAAAGATATCTCGGAAACACTGGCTCCATTCAGTATTTAGAGACAATACTCACACGAGGTCAGGGTTTGT
>CAJPEX010001137.1:0-18191 GCA_905338405.1 Notodromas monacha
AACTGAAAAAACAGACAATACTGGCATCCATTTTGGCTGCAGCCCTGTCAGCACCACAATATGGCTCCTACGCCCCCTATGGCCGCTACACCGGCGACTACCGAGGTCACTATGGTGGCTACCAGGGAAGTGTGGTCCACAGGATCCTTCACGCCTTTGGGATCCCTCACCAGGATGACTACAACTATGACTACAACCGTTATGACAGTCGGTATGGCTTCGATGACCCCAATTATAACCGCTATCGCCTCAACAGTCTGACTGGACTCAGACCAGGCTTGATTTGAAGACAATTCACAGGATTGTCTCTTATACTGGGAACTTTGTTTTTATTGTGTCCATCTCTTGTACTTGTCCATTATATGCAATTTTGGAAATTAATATGGTGGGAATTGTTTGGGGAGAAATAAAAAAAAAGTATTTGTGGCAGACATGAAATAAAACTCATCACTGCATGTGTTTTCCTTTAGTTAAAAAGGTTTAGGAACCTTGTCTGTGTTTTGTGAAGATCTTTTTCAATTTTGTTTGTGTCCATATTCATACATGGTGTCCTAAACAGTTAAAACCCAAAATTTCCAACTGCACTGTATACTACTGTACATTCAAGAAATTGAAAAGCTGAATTTGGGCTCAAATTGATGAAAATGCAATTAAGTGGTCCTTGTATACAATACAGTCCACCTGCACAATGGACTCAATTTGTGCATCAGACTAATCTGTTGTGTAAAAAGTCTCTAAGGCAAATTCAATTTTGAAAAAACTAAAATTTTAATTTGTTACCATTAATGTTGAGCCAAAAGAAGTCTGTCATGCAGGTTTAGCCCATTGAGTGGGAGGGAAAACTACCTCTATCTAGAGGCAGTCTGTTGTGTAAAAATCTGTTGTGCAGGAGGTCCATTGTTCCAGGGTTGACTGTCTTTGCATCCTTTTCTTTCAATTTTTTTAGGCAAAACTGAGCTGTCTCCAAAAATTAAACATATCCAGAAATAAAAACCAAATTTGAAAAACTCTTGATATATATGCAGGAATATAAATACTGTATTGTATTAGAGTTCAGATAATTTGAAATAAGTTGCATATATGCATTTAAATTATTGGAGTACAAACTCAGCTCATCTAATATGTTCTTGAAGTACAGTGGCCCCCCACCTAACAGACCTCCCGTGTAAGGGATTTTTGCCAAACAGACCAGCTCTGCAAGCAGTTTAGATGATTAACTATACGCGCACATTATTCGCGGTATATGATGTGTACATGTAGTGAGTCAGTGCCGTGGGTGTCATGACAGAGGTGGAGCTCATGCAGGACATGCCCCAGCAAAGTCATCATCAGTCCGTCAAATGTGATGTGAAGCAGGTGTGCGATCAGGAGGACCAAGTGAACGCCTGCCCGATTGACAGTGGGAGCAAGCTGGAGAGTGAGTGTCAATTATTTTCATATACTGTACAGTTATTGAACCTCTTCAAGTCAAATTTCTTTAGGGACTTATTGGAAAAAAAAAGTTGGCTTAGGGAGGTTACGTTTCAGTTGAGATGAGAGTTAACTACAGTATACTATATAACAATGATACCCCGAAATACTTGGACGTAAAATCATCTTGCATTTGAGGCATCACGAATTTATTTATCTTCTGTCTGACAAATATCTGGTTTAAATTCACTGTCAAAAACTTGCATTCTCGAACTAAGATAGTACAGTGGCCCCCTGCCTAACAGACCTCCCGTGTAAGGGATTTTCGCCGAACAGACCAGCTCTGCAAGCAGTTTTTCCTCCTGCCCAATGGACAAAATCTGCCAAACAGACTTCTTTTGGTTTAAAATTAGTGTTGAAAATTGAAATTTTGAATTTTTTATGTAATTGAATTCGTGTAAAGGACTTTTTGTTTAACAGACTTGTCCCTTGCATGTATCAAGTCTGTTAGACGGGGGTTGACTGTATTTCTATTCTTGTCTCAAAATTCCTCCAAACTCACCTTGTTCACCTGTATAGGTTCAAGTGTATCTAAAAAATGTTTAGAGCCAATTTTCTCATATTTGACTTTGAGCTTTGTCTTAGATTCTCATTTAAAGCACTGGGTCTATTTGTAGAAAAAGAGTGGACATCATATTTTCAACAAGTTTTATTTTTCCTGAAAAAAAACAAGATCTTTATGCAACAATAGCAAATGAGGAAATCATGCCCACAAAATCAACAAAAGGGAGCAACAGAAGTGTGGGCAGAAGTACATTGAATTCGAGGTAAGAATGTTTTCTTTGGATCATGCTGCGACACCTAGAGATTGAGCCAAGAAGTAGAGCCGGATCAGGAAATCACGAACTTTCGGGCTCTTGGGTAAGATCATGCCCCCGCCTCCGGTGAATTTGATTTGTGGCTGGTCATTGGGCTCTATGCGAACTGTCAAAGAGCGCTTGTTTCTGGACTCGATCTTGTCATCTGTGACTGCATCCGGCTGCTCATCAGTAATCTGACAAGTCAAAATATTTTGTATGCATGATGAATTATGTTGAGGTACAGTACAGTCAAACCCGGATTTATTGCCACCATTAGTCCTGGCACATTTTGTGGCACTAAGTGAGATTGGCACTAAGTGAAGGGTTTGCTGCATGAAATGAGTGGGTTCCACTTTATGGTTTCCATTACAGGTGGTACCTTACAATTCCCCCCTAATTCATTGCCAACATAAAAAGAGCAAGGTTGAAAAAAACTCACAATGGTTTAGCTGATGATAATCATTTATTCTTGATCATAATTAAAAATATGATTACAATGGTCATGCATACTTAAATCCATAACTTTGATGAGTATCACTTGATCACATTTGAATGTTTCATGTCAGCTACATGGATGTTAAGAATAAATTTAAATTCTTCCCAATATAAATTTTCCTCATCCATGACTACCCTGCACTACAGTGAAGTGTTTACTTGCTATTGATGCTAAAGGGAAGGTTACGTATTGTGTGAAATTCAAATCAGTGAACAATAATTAGATCATGTCAGGCCAGCAATTACACAAAATTCTGAATAGAAATCAACAGATATTTTCTTCAAGTCTTGCTGTATTGATCACACCAGTTTTATGAGGACTTTTCCAGTAGAGTTTCACTTCAAAGTATTCTCACAGAAAGTTTGAACCATCTTCAAATTATATTACAGTTGAACCTTGATATAAGTCAAACCTCCCTAAGTCAAATACCTCCCTAAGTTGAATTCTTTTCAAGCCCTGATCTGGATTTCCTGAGAAAGAATGCATTAAAAACCTCCATAACTCAAAGGCATTTCCTCTAAATCCTCCATAAGTGAAATTTTTCAGGCCTTTTGGATATTATTTTGTTGAAATAGGAAAGAAAAAAGAAATAAAAAATGGAATTTACTGTGCTTTGAAGGGATTTGACAGACTGAATTGGGCAAATGAACCACTGCCTCCAAATTCAGCACCCTGTCAACTCATTTTAGAAGCAATTTAATGCCCAGAATATTGCCATGTACAATGTAGTGCAATTCTTTAATGTTTCCCAGGTTAAAAATGCTTGATCCCACAAGTGAAGCATGTATGTAAAGTTGAACCTCTCTAAGCCAAATTTCTTGGCACCAGGAAAAGCAATTTGGCTTAGGGAGGCTTTGACTTGGAGAGCTATTGATTTTCAAAGGTTTCCAGTTGAGGAAACAAACACTTTTATTGGGAGGAGATGTAAAAACAATTTCAGTATATGGTAATGAATTAGGATATTCTGTACCTTGAACTTGTTTCTGACTAAGTTCACACCTTGCTGAATTTGGAGGCAGAGGTTCATTTGCTTTAATAGTCTTTCACTTCCTTCCAAGATGCATAAAATCAGATGTTTTATTGATTTTCACTCTCATATTTGCAAGAAATAATAACCAAATAGTCTCAGCAAATTTGACTTACAGAGGTTTTCAAAAAAAGAGTGAGTTGGGGGTGTTTTTGATGCATTGATTCTAAGGGTATTCAGACAGGGACTTGAAAACATTTGACTTTGAGGGAGCTATTTAACTTAGGCAGGTTCAACTTATTGAGGTTCAACCGTAAATCAAAATCTCCCTAAGTTGAAGCCTCCCCAAAGTTAAATTTTTGCTAGTCCCTTGAAATTTTATTTAGAGAGATTCAACTGTATTGTATATCTAAAATTCAATGTAAAAAATTGCTCAATATTGAAGCTTGTTTCATAGGATTTACTTTAAATCTTCAAGGTGCAGAAATTGACTCTTGATTCATTCTTCCTCTTCTTCTGGCTTTCTTTACCTGACCATCACCAGGGATCTTTCAAAAGGGCTCAATAGCTGACTTGCCTGGTCTTGACTAGTGTCAGCACCAGCAGTATTCCGAAACACAAATGGCTGCCCCATGAAAGGAGATACAAAAGCCCCATAAAAAGGCTGCTGCTCATTGAATCCCAGTAAACCCCCTGCTGCAAAACTCTGGCCAAGTCCTCCAAGCTGTTGGGCTGCAAGTTGCTGCTGCAGGCCATACTGCCCAGCCTGCTGTCCCAAAAGAGCTGCTTGCAATTGCTGTTGTTGCTGAAGTCCAGCTAGTCCCCCAAGGCCTCCAAGTCCACCTTGACCCAAGCCCTGTTGCAACTGCAACTGCTGCTGGAGTTGGTTTTGGTAGTTGGCTTGTTGCAAGGCAGCTGCTTGCTGCTGCTGCTGCTGTTGCTGCAAAGCTTGTTGTTGGTTGCCATATTGCATTTGCTGACTGTTGTATGGCTGTTGGTTCAGAGCTGTGCTCAACAGGGATGGGTTTCCAGAACCAAGTTGGGACTGTCTGCTTTCTCCACCAACTCTATCTCTGTGGGCAAATGAAAATAATATTCAAAGTCAATGCCCTTGCATTGTGGAAGGTTCTTTCCCACCCCATAGCAGAATCAAGATTTTCTGGGGGAAGGGGCATTCAAGTTTGACCCAAGGTCACTAAGTCAGAAAAAATCTGGCAGGGAAAATCCCATGGTCTTGAGAAATCCCCAATTTTAATCCTGCCCTAGGAATGCAGGAAAAATTCCACCCAGTGAGGAATTTTTTCATGCAAAATTTTCTGCATGATTATAAAAAAAATCTTACTTTTCCTGAATCAGGCCCTGGTTCAAAAATGCAATTTTTGGTACTCATGATTGTCATGAACACAAAATGTTGACAGAATACAGTACTTGCAAAGTTTTCATGTATGTGTTTTTTTTAATTTCTGCACATTAGAATGATGTTAATTTGATGCATATGCACATCCATAAGGAAATTTTAAAAATGAGATTCATTGCTTTGAGTGAAGTCCTTCAGTTGAATGAATAATTGAAAAATTATAGCTTCTTGTTTCCTCCAGAAAATCCATTTTCTCTGTATAGAATCTTACATTAAAAAAATGAATGTTCATATAATCTCTAGATATTCAAGAAAATATACTCACACCACGTAGGGGTAATGCTGTAGAGGCACAGGAGACGTTGATACTTGCATCAAGAAAAATGCAACGCATACCTACATTAATTGAGTGGTATACAAAAGGGCAAAAATTTCAGAATTCAGTATATACAGTGAAGAAATTTGAAAACCACTTCTGTGTGCATACTCACAAAGGCAAATCCCACTGACATTGTAAAACACATACTTTATGTCCTTTTTTTCCAAGAAAAAAAAAGATTCTCCACTCCTTCAAGAACAAACAGTCAGATGTCACAGGTAGAATGAAGCTGGAAAAGTTCTGCTCAAGTGTCTTTGTCCCAGCATGAACAGGTGTTAGGAAAAGTGTTTCAGTGAATATAGTGATTTGGAATTCAGTGATCTGAATTCGCCTCTTGGCCCAATGAATATCCACTGCTGGGTTTTCTTTTCATGCATATTATTCAGCTGGGTGGGAAAATGGGATGTTAGAATATAAGGCTTTCAGCATTGCTATAAAGGAATGTATCTACTTTTCTGGGTCAGTGGGGCGAATAATTCATTTTGAAGAAGAGAGTGGGGACATCGAATGTGGTTTTCATTTTTTGGAACTGCATGCATTGTTTTAAGAATTTTTTACCGTACTTTCATATAATTTTATTCCAGTACTGTATTATTATCTTACTTAGCACATCAGAATATTACCACAGTGGGTCCTTGTTTTGAAGAATGAGAGAGCTACAAAAAATTCACATTGTGAGATTTCTCTTGGTGAAGAAAGTGAGTCAAACAATGAAATTATTCCAAAGAACATTGTTTGATGACCAACAAATTCTTGAATTTCAGAAGGTTAAGTTATTTAAATTTTGTTTGAAATTAAGGAATCTCTTTTTTAACAAGTAGTGCTACAAAATGTTTCTTAAACGTGCTGAGAAAACTAAAATACTATTCAGTGAAATCCTGACATAAGGATGCCTCAACATACAGACACTTTGACCAAGGGACCCTTGAAACTAAAAAAAATGCTGACTCAACATTTAGCCAATGCCTCAAAAGTTATGGACACTTTCTGACACTAACAAAAAAAATGTAATTAAATTATGATATCTCTTGAAGAAATTGAGCCGTTTTTATTTAAAGAGATTGAAAATATATTTCATCATAAAAATTGCTCAACTTCATGATCAAAAACAATCTGATTTTGTGTTTTTTTTCAAAGTTTTTTTTTCTATCATCTGTGCTGCACATTATAGCAAGACTTAATCTTGTTCTTTGCTTATGAGCTCCCATTTGTCCAAACATATTAGACTTATTCCTAATCTTTTACCAATGGAGGAACAAATTAAATACATTCGCATTGAAGTCTTTGGGGAAACAAGGTCTGAAATGTGGTTGATTCTAACATAGGGACAAAGTCCAAGAACCAATTATGTCTGCATCTTAGGGTCCCAGTATTTGGTGTAATATACTGTCTTCGCAAAACATTAACAACTTTTTCAGACAAAGGCTAATTGAAGCGGTATGTGAGTTTTCAATTATGAATTCAAAAAGAATTCCAAACTTTTGCATAAACTTACGCAGTAAGGCACAAAGCTCCAATACTTTAAATAGTTAGTTCTGGGAAAATGCTAGATAGGAATTGCTCCATCAGTTAATCAAAACTTAGAAACACAACAAACATTCCAGTAGTCAGGATGTGCACAATTCATGAGCTTCTTAATAAAAGACAGCATGGAGGAAATATGCAACAATGAACAAACTTTGTCATTTATATCCAGCATTTTCACCCTGCAAATACAGAACCAATACCATGCAATTGTCTTAGAACACCAGAACTAAGAATCATGAACAAACCCGGTTCTAAAAATATCAATGCTAGCGGGAAAAGTGTAGAAACCGCGCATTGCATTGGATGAAGCCTCAAAGAGATGTCGCTGTTCCGTGGCTTCTCCAATTTGAAGTTCTTGACTGTAAGTTGGATTATGGGTCCTCATATGTTTATGTGGTGAACTTATTTCCATTAGGAAATATTAAGCTTGAAAGGTGAAATTTATCTACAAGAACTTCTTGTACATATCAGTTGTGCAGTTGTATTTTGTGGAATGCATTTTCTTTTATTTTTGTTATCCATATGCATCTAATTTCTCTGTTTTACATTCTGAAGTGATTGAATGTCTTTGAATGGATTTGGGTTGGGTGGGGAGGGGGTTAAGATGTGGGAATGTTGATTGAACCTCTTGAATGCTGAAAAGTGGAATATGAAGCTTCCTGTTAATTCATTCATAGAAAAGCTCAATACCAAACCAAGCTTGAGCAAGGGCAAAATTCTTTTGTTCAATTTGTTCATCACTTCTCACCTTTACCAGCCCTACCTCATAAATTTTGGGAATGTTGGCATGCTCTTGAAGGCAACATGAAGTTTGCTGGTTAAGTTATTTGCCTGGTTAAATTATGGGTGGGAAGGGGGTTTGTTTGTGGAAATCTTGATTGAACCTTGTGAACGCTGAAAAGCCGCAAATAAAGTGTTCTGTTCATTCATTCATTCATTCAATTATTTGTCCCACACCATATTTATCCCACAAAACAGCTCTGCAGAACAGAATCTCTTCAGGACATTCTTGTATGTAAGAATAAACTTTCCTTATTCTCCTCTGGATGCATACAAGAAAAGTTGGGATGTTCAAGAGCAGAAGGAGTTGGGAGACAGCTTTTTTTGTGTGGGAATTTCTTGATGGAAATGCCTCTTGTGACCTTGCCATATCACTTGGAAACATAAAATAGCCAATCTTTTGAAAGGAAATTTAATAAGCTCTCATGTTCTATTGTTGTTGTTGTTTCAGCTTGATTTGCTACTGCGCTATTGTACATGAAAAAATTGGTTCACCTTTTCTGGTCCACCTTGTTTATTCCAGGTTTTCTCTGGAATATGTGTGCCCAACCATAACTCGCTGATTGCCCTTGTGATATTCATTGCAATTTGCCTTATTTTAAAAAGGAAATTGAAGTCACCAAAGTGGCAAAGTCTAGGGGAAAACATGATCTGACATGGTGATGTTCCAACATGAAGACAAGGTACAAGCCCCAATTACATCCACATCTCCTATGGCCCCCACAGCTGTAGGCTGTTCAGAAAAGAGGAATTCCAGGAATGTTGGCATGCTCTTGAAGGCAACATGAAGTTTGCTGGTTAAGTTATTTGCCTGGTTAAATTATGGGTGGGAAGGGGGTTTGTTTGTGGAAATCTTGATTGAACCTTGTGAACGCTGAAAAGCTGCAAATAAAGTGTTCTGTTCATTCATTCATTCATTCAATTATTTGTCCTGCACCGTATTTATCCCACAAAACAGCTCTGCAGAACAGAATCTCTTCAGGACATTCTTGTATGTAAGAATAAACTTTCCTTATTATCCTCTGGATGCATACAAGAAAAGTTGGGATGTTCAAGAGCAGAAGGAGTTGGGAGACAGCTTGTTTTTTGTGGGAATTTCTTGATGGAAATGCCTCTTGTGACCTTGACATATCACTTGGAAACATAAAATAGCCAATCTTTTGAAAGGAAATTTAACAAGCTCTCATGTTCTATTGTTGTTGTTGTTTCAGCTTGATTTGCTACTGCGCTATTGTACATGAAAAAATTGGTTCACCTTTTCTGGTCCACCTTGCTTATTCCAGGTTTTCTCTGGAATATGTGTGCCCAACCATAACTGGCTGATTGCCCTTGTGTTAATCATTGCAATCTGTCTTTTTTTTCTAGGAAATTGAACTCACCAAAGTCTAGGGGAAAACATGATCTGACATGGTGATGTTCCAACATGAAGACAAGGTACAAGCCCCAATTACATCCACATCTCCTATGGCCCCCACAGCTGTAGGCTGTTCAGAAAAGAGGAATTCCACAAAGTCTAGGGGAAAACATGATCTGACATGGTGATGTTCCAACATGAAGACAAGGTACAAGCCCCAATTACATCCACATCTCCTATGGCCCCCACAGCTGTAGGCTGTTCAGAAAAGAGGAATTCCATCACCCTTTAATTTATTCCCCCACACAGAAGACATTCCTTGGAGACCAGAAGCTATCTCTTATGTTTGAACCAGCACCAGACAAATGTTTGTTTTCTCTCTGCTGGGTATACAGTACAGTATTTCCTAATCAAACGTTGATGCAGCGCTTACAAAGCAATTTTCGCCTCAGGCTGATTTACNCATCACCCTTTAATTTATTCCCCCACACAGAAGACATTCCTTGGAGACCAGAAGCTATCTCTTATGTTTGAACCAGCACCAGACAAATGTTTGTTTTCTCTCTGCTGGGTATACAGTACAGTATTTCCTAATCAAACGTTGATGCAGCGCTTACAAAGCAATTTTCGCCTCAGGCTGATTTACCTCAGTGATTATTCTTACCCTCCTGTGGGCGGAACGAAGGAAGATGCACTGACTAGCGTACCGAACCACACGGATGCTGTCCTACATTGCAGATACATTACTGTACCAACAGTTTATGTAAGCGGGTTGAAGCCGTTTTTCAGCCCCTTGACATCTCTGATGGCTGTTTTACAATTTGTATAACGTGTAGAAGAACTAACTTCTCAGTCACTGAGCAGTTGGAAGCATTTTTCTTCTTCGAAACAAGATGACGCAATGATGTTGCATCCCAATTTGACTGCTGGGCGGAAAGCAATAATTCTACATATATAGGGGGCTGCCTGAGGCAATATTTATTTCCTGGGGTTTTGGACACTGGAGGTAGGAAAGCCAAATATTGTGAAATGAGGCTTGGAATTTCATTACCCTGATCAGAAAATTATCATACAGTACAGGGGTTTATATTCTTTTATATTTCACTCATGAAGCCCTTTGGCGATAATAAAAATAAAAGTGGGTGAGATTTTTCTTGTATCTTATTGGTGGATGAAATTTCAATAATTCTGTGATGCTTGTGTAGTAAGTGCTTTAGCAATCAATACATGAATTCATGGCATGCATTGAACTAGGACCAAAACAAAAAACAAAACAAAACTATGAGCCAACCCAGGTAGGGTGCTTAGGAATTCCTCGACTTGAGCATCTGCATTATATTATTAGTGAGAGAAAGCAATTTATACTTTTAATAAAGCGTATGCATGGTATGTTTTAAAACCATTAGAATTTATTCTCCTGTGATTGGTAATGGGCTAGGACAGTGGCAAAGTGGCAGGGAAAGGAAACTGAGGCAGTCAGCAAATAGGCAGCTGGATCCTCCTTATTGGAGTCCCTGTAAAACCTTAATCTATTCAGAGTGCAAAGACCAAAGAGCGTGGACACAGGCAGAGTGATACAAATTGTTGCACAAAGCCTTTCAGGAAATATCCTATCCACACACAGTAGAACAGTCACAGATTTTCCAAGGGAAATTCCTCAGTCCTTCCTTTGGCAGATGAAATCTTCAAGTGAAGCTTCACTGCTGTTGGGGACAGAAGTCACCTCAACAAGAAAATGCTGAAAAGAAGAGTTTTAGAAAGGGTTTATGAAAACACAGAATGAGCCTGGGACTGGGGCCGGGAATTCATGGTGGAATCCCTAGTTAAAGTTTTAAGTATATTTCAAATGTCCCCATAATTGTTAAAGATAAAGTCACACAAGACACAAGACAAAAATTGTTTAAACAACAAAAAAGCCTCTCAAACGCAATGCTTCAGCAGCTGGATCAGACTGTACTGTTCAGCAATAAAAAAGGGGGTATTTATTAATTTCTCCTCTGGTTCTTGATCAAGGGGGCTTGATCAAGGACAAGAAAATCTCAAAGGCCTGGGATTGGCTGATAAATTGGTCATCAAAGACGTCTTGGCGCCAAGACACTTGCATTTTTTTGGGGAGGGGGAAAGTTGTTGACGACTTTCATCCGTTTTTACGCGCAGGTGGTTTTCCACCCAATTAAATATTTATAATTGATTTTCTGAAAGGAGGTGCAGCAAGTCCCCAACAACTGCTAGTCCCTGCTCCTTCCTTTCCGCTTCAAAATCACGCATTTCCCCTGGTTTGCTTTATTACACCAAACTGGTCATGCAGTGGAACTTTTGCTATGTGTACACCTGTTCCCATGTGCCCAAGCCAGGCCCCAGAGAAATCCCTCACCCCTCTGGCAACATCTTGCAGGCCCCAACAATAGTTGCTTATATCTATAATGGGATCCAAGAATCTTGGAAAATTTACTTTACAAGTCAGTACTCAAATACAGCATCTAGCAGAAACATTCAAATTTGAATCTCACCTGGGATCCCCAATAAAAATGTGTTAGGAAACTGAGGAAAACACAAAGTTCCCTCAGTTTCTGCCCATTTTTCAGCTTTGGCAAGACATTTCATGTGGCACCAAGTGAGTTGGCACTAAATCTGGGGTTCCATTAAGTACACAATACTGTAGAGGGAGATTTGTTCGGGTTAAATTTTTGGCACTAAGCAAAATTGGCACTAAATTGAGGGTTGACTGAACTGAATTTGACACACATCCCACTCTTCTTCCCAATTCTTTGAAAAAATATTTCCCTGCGGGCTCAAGTAAATCTTAAAAGTCTAACATTCCAAACCTCTTAATTCTTTTCTTGCTTCCATATTGCACTATATCTTACAGGATACAAATGAAAAATGGAAGTCCTTCAACAGCAGATTTCTCCTGAAGTATATTGAAGATTTCCTTATGTGGAAGGATACAAATCACTGAAAAGGGTTCCAAAAGAAAGCTAAACTCCATTCATTTGCTACAAAGTAATTTTATTGTTTTCAAGCCAAAAAATATGCTATAAAAACGGAAATATTGTTGATTTTCGATTTTATGAATTGGACAGTATACATATATTTTTTTACAAAATAATTCATGAAATTGTTTTACATCCATCAGAATACTGCAACTATAATTGTTACAAAAGAGGATGGGTTTCTTAACCTAAAACCTATTCATGAAGCTAACTGCATGGATTTTGAAATCGAGCAAGACATTTTCAGCATAACCTTGTGTAACATCGTTCAAAAGAGAAAAACTATTTTTTTAAATTTAAAGTGTTTTCAAACCCGATACCATTTTACTTCACTCAAATTACGCAAGCTCTCATAAGCAGCAAGATTTAATTGCACCGTTGCTTTATGCAAAAAACAATTCTTCAGCGTTCCAAGTTTACTGCTTTTGCTGGATTTCAACATTTTCTCTCCACAATTAAAAAGAAGACATGAAATCCCACAAAAAAAACATTCTGGGTATTACGTTGGAACGTGCGTCGAATTTTTTCCCCCCGCTGAAATATTGGCCGAGTGTACAGAAAAAATAATTGCACGCATATTTTTTGCGATTTTCTCGTAAACAAATACGAATACCTGGTTTTTATTGACACCAAGTTCTACAAAATCGAAACCCAAAATTCACAGTTTACAACAGTTTCGCATTCATCATATCTTGAGCAGAATATACGGAAAACCTTCGTAATTGCCGGCGAAAAGGTCTTCGATGCTGACGAAATCAAAATAAAATCATCCGCACCTTTTTTTTTCGAAAATTTAAAAATTTTAGCAATATTCTGTAACTCATGTACAGCAGCTGGCGAATCGACCTTTTGGATATTAAAAAAAAATGGAATACAAATGCAGACGATTTTTCAAATAATAACCGCCGGAAAAAAAGAACGATAAATCTGCGTTATGAAAACCCAAAACCATCAACTTCAGGAAATAAAACTTGTTTCCCCTCTTATTGAAATAAAAATGAGAGAAACAACGACGATGAGATGTTCCATCATTGTCGTGACGATGCCAAGGTGGAAAACAATGCTCAATCAAAAAAAAAACCGTTTTCTCATTTTTATCATCATCTCAGCAGCACGCAAAATATTCCCCCTCATCCTTCGTATTTGATCCTAGCAGGTAACTGAACTTGAAAAAAAAAATTCAACCGCGAATCAACGTTATCGCGATCTTTCTTTTTTTTCTCCCCCGAAATATTTCATGCAACTGTCACTTTTCTGTCTGTTATTTTTCCCCCAGAGGCCCTCCAAAAAATGCATCGTCCACAAGGTTGCGGACTATTAAAATTGTTTTTTTCTCTTTTTCTTTTTTTTTTTTACAGAAGAACGCACATAGACTAGATATGCACAAAAATATTCAATGCACCGTTGACCGTTTCGTCCGGTCACTGACCGCAAAGGAATTCGCATAAAGGAATTTAAAAAAAAGATAAAATCCTGTTTAGAATCACTGATTTCCGGGAAGATTCTTCTGCTGATTAAAAAAAATACCATGGGCAAAATGTATGAATAAAGTTTTTTGGCTGATATTTCAAGGAGACAGAGTGAGAAAAAAGCTCTTGATTGAGGAATTTCGCCGTGGTTTTTCAGCGATTTTGAAAATTGTTGAGGCGAACTTTTTGCACATGAAGGCGACGATGACCGGGGTTCAATTAGGAGTTCTTTCACTTGGAAGACGAAGGCTCGGGGATTTTCCCAAAGTTCTCGTTGACGTTGTAAAAGTTGACTGCTTCTTCGCAAGGCAGAGCATCTTCTGGTCGGGCGCAAACCAAGTGGGACTGAAAACGAAAGAAGGAAAAAAAATTGTATCAATAATAATTTTTTTATTTGTTTTCCTATATACAAGTTGAACCTCTTCAAGTCAAATTACAAGGGACAAGCACAAACATTTTCATTGGGAAAATGTTGACTTGAGGAGGTTTTGAATTGTGAAGGTGAACAGAAAGCTATATTTTCTGCTTTTCATCATTCACAAGGTTCAATCAACATTCTCACATCCAAACCCCCTCCCCACCCAACCCAAATTCATTCAATCACTTCAGAATGGGAAGCAGAGAAATGAGCTGTATATGGATACCAAAATAGAAGAAAATACATTCTACAATGTACAACTGACGTGTATGCGTACACCCCGTTCTTTCTCTGACATTGAAAACAAAATATCAGCATCAAGAATTGCAGTTATAAGCAAGAATTATAGCAATTTCAGCAGTTACTGGACCCAATTTAAAGACACAAGGTCTTCAGCCTGTTTACAGATGAGGTTTAGTTGAATGGACAATTTTGTGAGAATCTTTGATGAGAAATCATATACGGTCAACAGTTCATCTTTGAATTGTAGAGGTTTGAGCTGCAATAGAAATCCCTTTTGGTATTACAACGTTGAAATAAATTGGCTAAAATCATAAATGGTGATATTCAGGGGCTCAAATTGCTTATTGAATGAGTTGAAAGAATGCTGAACTTGGAGGCAAGGGTTTCATTTGCCCAATTTAGTCTTTCACTTCCTTTTGAAGCACATCAAATTTGGTTTCATTGCTTTTTTCTTTCTTGCATCAAGAAAACAATAGCCAAGAAGGCCATAGAAAATTTTACTTATGGAGGTTTGAGGGAAAAAGCCTTTGACTTGGGGAGGTTTGTAATGCATTGTTTCTAAGGGAATTCAGATGAGGACCTGAAAAAAATAGACTTTGGGGGCACTTGACTTTGGGAGGTTCAAGTTATTGAGGTTGTAGAAAATTTGCCCAAAACTGAAAATGGTGATATTCTGGGGCTCAAATTACTTTTTGAATGAGTTGAAAGAATGCTGAACTTGAAGGCAGCAGTTTCATTTGTCCAATTTAGTCTTTCACTTCCTTTTAAAACACGTCAATTTTGGTTTTATTGCTTTTTTCTTTCTTGTGTCAAGAAAACAATAGCCAAGAAGGCAGTAGAAACTTTGACTTATGGAGGTTTGAGGGAAAAAGCCTTTGAATTAGCAAGGTTTTTTAATGTAATGTTTCCAAGGGGCTTCAGATGAGGACCTGAAAAAATACACTTTATTGGGGGTACTTGACTTTGGGAGGTTCAAGTTATTGAGGTTCACCTGCATTATTGTAATATTATAACCACTCTGATGAAGGTCTTGACATTTTGACAGTGCCAATAATAATAATAATCCACCCTCATCATGCCCACGCACCAGCATTTTTTTTCTGCTCGAAAATTGCAAAACCTTAAACATGCCCTCGGGGCAATTACGAGGCTTAAAAAGAGGACTCTCCAGGAAATCACGACTTCGCCGGCGAAACTAATTCTTCTCAGCGGCCGGATATGAACCCCCTTCTTCCGGGGTTGCTGTGTTCCGTGACACGGACCACACGAATATTGCTGGGTACTGAATTTATGCGGGGCCAAGAGAGTCGAGCAGTCGGTGGGTTTGAGCATGACTGTATTTTATTTTTTTTATTCGGTGGGTTATTCTTCAAGAGGAACCACCCGGTGTTCGGCGTGACCTCGGTTGACTCAGCTGCGGTCACGCCTCTTTCTCTGTGTATACAGGCTTATGTGTGTGTGTATGCGAGAGATGCAGGAAATTACGTACTGAAAAAGCTTGGCGTGACCGAGATACTATTGCGTCTATGGACTGTCTGCTGACCTCATCTCTTGCTTAAACGCGTGTCAGGAAAAAATACCCCTGGGGGCACAATAAACTGCTGGGGTAACTGCAGCCCTCTTTAACATTCATTTCCTCCTTCAATTGTATATTTTGAATTTAGTAAAATAACTGCATGTGTAAAATGCATTATACTAAAGTACTATAGTGCTCCTCAACCCAAGGTCCAATATTAAGGACCAGCGCTGGTCTGCAGAAGTTTTTTGCCAGTCTTTGGGAAATTTTCAGCATAATACATTCAATAAAATTAGCAATGAACTCTGTTATCATTTTCTAAAACATTGGAAGGACAATGGCACATTTGAAATTATTTTGTGAAAAATAAAAAATTGGCTTTTCTTCTAATATGACACTTCAGACACATTTTTACCTGCTGAAATAAATATATTTTAATTTTCCATTCTGAGAAATCTTTTTCCAAGCCCAAATTTTTTTTAGTTTTTCATGACATTCAGCTATAATGGCTTCATACAGGTCCATATAACGTAATTTTTGCAAGATGAAGCAGAGACTTTGCTATGAAGTTTGTTAAGCAAATTTTTTTGAAGTCTTTAAACGTTTTTTGAAAGTTTGCCAGTATACTCGGAGCATTTCTTGGGAATTTGCCAGTCTGCAAAAAAATTGCATCAAAATTTGCTGGTCAGCAGACCCAAAAGGGTTGGGGAACACTGCACTAACCCGGGTTTCTCCTAAAAATTTGTATTGGAATCTTATCATTATGTTTCATTTCCACAAGCATATAACTGTTTTTTCTTTCAAAAAGACTACTGTTGATCCAGATGAGATGAGAAAAAATGAAATGCCTGATTTTTGCGCAATTGTTTTTTTTGCAGCAGGGTGTATTAGTTTTGTTTTGCAGCCTCTTCGACATTCATTTCTTCCGACTCTGTTTCCAAAAGCATGTTACTCCTATAGATAAGTTGTATTTAGAAAACTTAAAAAAACTTGAGAAATTTTCCAGTTTTGAAATAGAATTTTCCTTTTTTCATGCATTCTGGGGGAAAAATTGACAAGTACATTTTCTTGATGCGTTTGGGGATAAATAGAGGCTGATAAAAATGAAAAAGGGAATTTGAGAAGATTAAAACACGAACTGAAAAAATTAGCTCCACATTCATGCTTCATAAAAAACCTTATTCCATGCTGTTCTTGTTTCCGCTTTTCAGAAAGTTAATTGATCAAAGTAGGAGAAAACAAATTTCTTCTTAATATCCCAATTCTCTGGAACTTTTTTCCATCCGTTGGTTGAGTCATGAGAAATTCTTTAAAAATATACACAAATGAAACAGAAAAAAATGTAACTTTTCAGAAGATACAGTATGTCCACAATTTAAAACAGTTATCCCATGGACACCCATTTCGCAGATCAGATAACGTTTGAGGCTTCTTGAAGACCGTCTGCAAAATAAGCATCATCATCATGCACATTTTTTGTAGTTCCATGAAATTATTTCACAAGGGGATTTCTGCAGAAAATGTTTTTTCGCACAAAAATGAATATTTTCCACTTTGCAGTTTCGCAAATGAATGAACGCTAATCTGCGTCGAGAAGCTACAATATTTTTCTCCATAAGTTCGGGTTAACGTTTATCCAGAAATCTTCCGCACTCTGAATTTAAATGGCTTTCGAAATTTTCTCAAGTCAATAAATATGAAAAACAAAACTGAGTTGCGATGAGGAGAAGATAATCCATGCACCCAATTTGCTCACAAATACATTTCAAACTTTACGGGGATTTCATGCGACGCGAAATTGCGTTTCGATTCATTTCGAATTTCCTCGTCCATGAAAAAAATAATAATTGGGTTTTGATGAGCTACGGTGATGATGAAAACAAAGTAATTGCAGTTCATCGGCCTTCACAAGACCCACGATTGCAATCAAAACTATTATTCAAAGTTGATCGAAACGATTTTCCGCGATTTTCGGGAGAGGATTCCTTATATTCGAATGCAAATCGTCTTTCCGAATAAATTAAACTGATGAGGATGAGATGAAAAATGTTTGCTATTCTGTCGATCACTGCAAAAAAAAAAATTGCGTTTCGATTCGTTTCGAATTTTTGCGCAAAAACTATTTGCATTCATGCAGAAACTTTCCACATCGCAAGATTTGATGGGAAACAATTAAAGCACTGCAAATGAAATCAAAATTATTCGAAATGATCGAAACAATTTTGGGGTTTTTGGCAGATGATACTGGAATAAAAATCGGGTCTTGGTCGAAATCGAAACTTTGTGATGACCTTTTCGTTTGCGAAAATTAACATGAAAAATGTGCAGATTATTTAACGGTTATTTTTAAATCTGAAGATGAATCTTTGGAATGCAATCGTCTTTTCGAATCAATTGATTTTATGAGGATGAGATGAAAAAT
>CAJPEX010001137.1:19972-54023 GCA_905338405.1 Notodromas monacha
ATTGCGTTTCGATTCGTTTCGAATTTTTGCGCAAAAACTATTTGCATTCATGCAGAAACTTTCCACATCGCAAGATTTGATGGGAAACAATTAAAGCACTGCAAATGAAATCAAAATTATTCGAAATGATCGAAACAATTTTGGGGTTTTTGGCAGATGATACTGGAATAAAAATCGGGTCTTGGTCGAAATCGAAACTTTGTGATGACCTTTTCGTTTGCGAAAATTAACATGAAAAATGTGCAGATTATTTAACGGTTATTTTTAAATCTGAAGATGAATCTTTGGAATGCAATCGTCTTTTCGAATCAATTGATTTTATGAGGATGAGATGAAAAATGTTTGCTATATTCTGTCACTGCAAAAAAAAAACCCCCAATTGCGTTTCAAATTTTTTTGCAAAAACTATTTGCATTTGTGCAGAAACTTCCCACGTCGCAAGATATTTGATTTGAAAAGAAAAAATCAAATGACTTCGAATGGAATCAAAATTACAGTACTCGAATGGATCGAAACAGTTTTGCGTGCTTCGATCGTTAAAATGTTAAAAGTGCAAAGCAAGGAAAAATGTGCAGATTTCGAGGTCGAATAGTCGAAATGTGATTTTTATATTTTTTTTAAGTAACCTGGTCGAAGATGGTTTCCTCGGGGCAGACGAAGGACCAGCGACGGGTTTCCTCACGTCCGTCCGGAAACACGTCGGGCATGCAAATGTGGAAGATTTGGCACTCGTTGTCGGGATCTGCGTAGTACCCGTAAATTTTGCCATCGCAGGAAAACGTGTCCACGATGTTGGCCCTGATGGACGTGGAATTGCTGGGCAAACCCAACTGGGCTTCGATGTCCGCCGCCTGACGTTTGTTCTGCCAAATAAATAAATAAATAATAATTTAAAAAAATATTTTCGAAACTCTTCTCCTCTGTACGGCATTCAACTCGATTTCAAAAGCAAAATTTCCCGATTTTATGACACTATCCATTTCATGATAGAAGAATTTATTTTGCATAAACCTCCTGAATGGTAAAAAATTAGCAATAAAAATAGTAGAAAAAAGGAAGTAAAACACCAGCAACTACAGCAGTGCCTTCAATGTAATTCTGAAACAAGCTTTAGAAAGATTTGCAAGTATTGGAAATCAATGAAGAGACCCTTTCTGAAATCTTAAAGGATCAAGATAAACTGTTGGCCTTATATGATTTCTCATCAAAGATTCTCTCTAAATTGTTCATTCAACTAAACCTCATACAGAAACAAGCTGAAGACATTGTGCTTTAAATTAATTTTTACGTGTATTTTGTTTTCAATGTCAGGGGATGAATGGGTGTATGAAAACATGTCAGATGTCCAGTTGTATTTTGTGGATTTTATTTTCATTTTTTTATCAATTTGTGCTCTGTTTGCTGCTCTGAAGTGATTAAATGTCATTGAGTGGATTTGTTTTGGGTGGGAAGGGGTTTTGGTTGTGGAAATCTTGATTGAACCTTGTGAACGCTGAAAAGTGGCAAATAAAGTGTTCCGTTCATTCATTTGTTCAAAAATGGCAGAAAAAGGAATTAAAACACCAGCAACTACAGCAGTACCTTTAATGTAATTCTGAAGGCCAAGTTGCACATTTTACTATATAGACTCAAAGCCAGTGATTCACATCATTTTTCAAAATCTGCGTATATTTCTTTTGTTGCCCTTCCATGCTGATTTTGGCAGCAATGGCTTGAATTGCTTTGCTCATTTCCGGGACTGTCAAATAATTTAGTTCGAATCCAAGGGGTTGGATTTATTATGTAGTTTAATTATTATTCCTCCTGCAGCCGGGCTAAAATTCAAGTTCTTGTCAAATTCTTTAAATTTTCTTGAATATCCGGCATTTTTTCTCTCGGGAAAAGTGGCATATTTCAAATTCTGAAAGCGAAACCCTTCAATTCATCCCACTTGAAATCATATCTCTATATAAAAATAATTGATTCGAGGAAATTGTTTACAAAATATTGAGGATATTTGAGGTCGAACAAATTTCAGCAACTCATGATGAATGCACTGTTTTTTTCTTCAAAGTTCACACCATTTTAATTATATATCTTCAAAGTCTTAATATCCTTCAAAAAAATCTAAGAGTATCTGCTATGAACACGTTTATTTATTTTAGAGAAATCAATCAATTCCTTTTTGTGTTTTGCATTTTGATAAAACTGTAAAGTTTCTGAATCCCGTTAGAACTTTGAAGTTCCGAAAAAAATTTCAATCGCAGAAACGTATAATCAATGGGAAAAGTTGACGAGAAATTTTTTTCCAAAAAATTAAGGTGAAATTTTATGCAAATCAAGCACATTTCATCTGAAATAATTCTGCTTGGGTTATTTACTAAAATACAATCCCACAGATGGAGGGAAGCGAATTTTTGCATAATTTTGTTTGCTATTTCGTATAATGGTTTCGAATTTTCGAAAAAGAACACTATCCGACCACAAAATGGTTCCACTTATTCACCACAGGAATCCTCCGAAGGATTTTTTTTGTAAATATTTTGAAACCCTCATCATCATTTCATGACCTCTTGTTTATTTTTTTTTCAAATGAAAAAAAAACCTCGCATTATCCACTGATGGAATATTGTTTTTACTCCGGTTATGATTATCTAGATTACTGTGCTAATAATACATAGCCAGTAAAAAAAAAAAAGATCCTAAGCAGTCTGCTCAGCGTGGATTTTTGTGCAATCAAATTTTGCCTTTAAAACCACTTGCGTTGAAAAACGAAGCACTGAAATTTAAGTTTAATTCTTTTTCCCGGCATCTGAGACTTGAAAGCCAAATAAATGAGAAATCGTGAAATAAAATATAATAAGCAGAGCCCATGATAGAAAAGAAAATCGTCCCCTGGGGCCAAGGAATAAACGCTGTGTGTCTCAAGAGGGAAGAAGAAGAAGAAGAAGAGGAAGAAGATGATGATAAAGATTGAAGAGGAAACATTCACATTCTCAAGCCAGGGTTTTTCTTTTTTGTTTTTTCTTCAAACCCCAACTTTACGATTATTTCGTGTATCTTTGTGCCATCATAAGCAAAGTGTTTTTTTTTTTTTTTTGCTGTTGTTGAGTTGCATCACACGCCTTTTGACCGCGGTCATGACACACTACTCAAACTCTGGCTTCCTGGGTCATCTTCCTTTTTCTTCTTCTTCTTCTTCTTCTTCTTTTTATTATCCTTTTATTGCACAATAAAATAAAACAGGTTTAATCCGCAAGTTCTGCAGAAGCTGCTAAAATTTTCAGCATCTAAAAGAATTTTCTGCTGACTTTTGTACAGATTTGGTCAGTAATTATTGTTTAATTTTTTGTAATACAGTATCATCAAAAATTTCAAATCCCCCCTCCGAAAAATAAACCGGAAATTTGACTGCAAAATATGTCTGATTTGATTCTTGGGCAGTTTTCTGCACTAATTTGTCCCCTTTCGTCCCATTCAATATTGCCGATACTGCCGAGGAAAAANGGATGAACCAATGGGATGTCTTGGAAAAGCTTTGCTTTGCAAACAAAAGTTCGTTGAAACGAAATGAAAATATGATATTGGCTATTAAACAGAGACAAAAATATTCGCTGTAAGCATTAACTTTTTTACAACGAGATTTTATTGCTAGGAATAAAAGAGTGAAGCAAGTCTCTTTTAGAAATCATCGAAACCTTTTTTTGGGTGACATTTTTTCCTTTTCCGATCGAAGAAAAAGTTTCACCGTACAGTATATTAAGCCAATTTATCCCAATTTTAATTTGAACAAGATTGTGATAAAAATTTTTGAAATTCTGGAAGAGCATAAATAATGTCAACTTCCTCAAGTTTCCCGAATTTTCTTGGCGATGACTTTTTCTTGATTTTTTCCTAGTATCATATATTTATTGAATCTAAATTTGGGAAGAATTGTTTACTTTTTCCGATGAAGAAACAATCAAAATCTGACTAAAATAAGAGGGTCATTTCTAAAGTTTTCTGTTTAATTTTGGAGGAGTGGATATTCTCATGAAGAGCCAAAAATAATTTGAGGAAAATTGAACACGCGAACTCAGTCTATTTTTAGAACCTATCATTTGAGAAATATTGTTCCACAAAAGTTCGTTTCCTAGATTAATTGAAATAACGTTGGACATCACGTTGAAAAAATTTACTCTTCGAATAAATTTACCACTACAATTTCAAAAATTGCATGTTTCTCAACGCGGGAATACAATCTGTAAATTTTCAAAACGCAGCTGAAATAAATCGACAGGAAATTTTCCAACAATCATCGAAGAAAGAGGTTTAAAAATTCAGTCTACACTCGAATCAAAGATATTCTTGAGCTGAACTTTTGTTTTCTTCGTCTGCTGAGAGCGTGATTTAATTTCAAATATGTCATCATCATTGAAGTGGAATAATTTTTCTTTGCGTATACATTTCACAAAATTATTTCTTATAGAAGCAAAGCATATTAGTAGAATTTAATTTTTCTTTTCCGGCACGAATTTCAAATGTTGAGCAACAAGTTTTGTTTTTATAAGACAGGGATAACTACCCCATTTTTACAAATATCTGCATTTCTGAATTTCTAGTTGTGCACCCACCCAGCAATGATGTAAATAAATTGCGGGGTATTTTATCGCATTAGAATTTCACACATAAATGGTTCCCGCAAGATAAAAAGAAATCAAATGAAGCTTCGTCGGGATTCGGGATGAAAATTTATTACACTCTTCCCCCATCGTCGATATATGATGAAATCCTCCTCCTCCTCCTCTTCATGATGATGACCCGTGTCCATCCGACTAAGCATTTATATTCACAGGCACTCTATTGCCCTCAGGGGATGAGCAAACTGCTGCGAGCAGGGTCAGCCACTGAGGTGTGGCCAGCAGCCGTGACCCGACCCTGATGGGGTCTCTTCTTTTATTTTATTTTATTTTTAATATTATTATTTTTTTTTCAAAAATAAAATTTACACAAGATCCCCTTTTTTCTTCATCTCTCCTTATATATAAACGAGTATATACACACTGGTCGTCAGCGCTTGCGTCACCATTTTTTTCATTTTATTTTTATTTAAATTACAACGCCTGCATCCGAGAGAGGCGTAAATCACGGGCCCTGCTGCAACCGACCCGAAATTCGGAGTCGGACAAACAAGCGCGAGGTATTTGTCTTCTTCTTCTTCTTCTTCGAAGAATTTATTTTTATTTTTATTTTCTTCTGGGGGATGAGGAAGATGACCCGGGATTTCGGGGAACGGAAAAAGTGAGGACGACCCGGAGGAGGAGGAGGAGAATAATCGCCGCCGCGGGTTGATTACACGCCGCCCTGGGCGTCAAGGCCGCCTTATTCGTAAGACGAGCGACGACGTGGCATCCATCACTCAGAAAAAAAAAAAGACGACCCGGAGGAGGAGGAGGAGAATAATCGCCGCCGCGGGTTGATTACACGCCGCCCTGGGCGTCAAGGCCGCCTTATTCGTAAGACGAGCGACGACGTGGCATCCATCACTCAAAAAAAAAAAAAAAAAAACCTACGTATATACAGGAACGTTTTAGGGAAAGATACAATTTGGCATTCCGTAAGGAGAATACCGTATTTATGCTGTGAATAAATATAATTTTTTTCTTGTGAAAAAAAGAGAGATATAAATTGATTTAAAAATAAATAAAACAGTTGGACTGTTTATTTTGCGCAATTTCTTTAGGGTATTATATACTATTGCTTTTTTTAATTTATTGTCACATGCCTTATAAAAACAATAAAATAAGTAATAAAATTACAAAGTTAACCAACATCTCAAAGATAAGAATATATTTAAACAAGGAGAAAAATAATAAACATAATAATTAGACCGAACAAGAAAAACCTGCTCTTTTAAAAATAGTTTCACAGCATCAGATAAAGGCTGTAATAATACACTGCTGGGACTCGGTTTTGAAATTGATGTTCTTGACATTGTTATCATTTTGAATTTTGGATTAATTTTTTTTTGGGTGCGAGCAGGGTTATTGTTAATCGCAATCAAAAAATTTCAATTGCCCAATCGCACACCCAGAAAATCCTCCTATAATCAAAATTGCAATTACAAAGCACTGTTGTTTTGAATCCACAATCATATTCATTATGGATTTGAATGTACAGTATTATTAATTTATTACCCAATCACAAGGGTATAATTGCAACTATTTTCACCATTTCCATACTCTGATTTTTACATTTATTGTAATAATTTGCTATTTCATCACACATTAATTTAAAAAAATGTCAAAACCCTTTTATTGGATGAAGCAAGTACCAGAGAAAAATCTAATCAAAACACTACATCTGCATGATATGGAAGCAAAGTGTTTTCATTCCATTTGAATTTTCATCAGACAAGAAACATGAAAAATCTGCCTTGGTAAAGGAATAACATATTTAAAATTATGAATAAAGTTAAATGGCCTTTCTATGGTAGTATCCAATGGATGAATGACCAAAATTACTTCATTCAAGTACAATCACCAATTTAAAATACTGTACTATGATGAAATTCTTTCTATGCCAACCTCTTTGCAGTTGAAGCCACAAAAGATTAATACTGTATACTGTATACTCTTCCATTTAGCAAATTGCACAATTCATGAACAAAGGTAATCATTTTAAATTGCAATTTGATCAGGATTTAAATCAATTTGTCCGAAAAAATGTAAAAACTGCAGCAGTTATTTGGCAATGCTGGTTTTGATTGTGATTATATCAGTTTTACTGCAATATATAGCAAGTCCACAAGCCTTAAAAAAATGAATGCCCAATTGCAAGCATTTTTGCAATGCCTACAGAATTTTATTGCCCAATAATAATCTCAATGCTTGTGATTGTGATTGTGCTAAGTTGTGGCACATTCGATGAACCCTGGTTTTTTGTGTGCAAAAAGATGTGAAAATAATGATCACAATATATATCCCAGTGGTCAGACTGCAGATATAGATTGCTGAGGACTTTAATCTTAATTCAGGGGTTTGTGATCAAAGAAGTCTTAGTGCAAATATTGCTGTAGAGTATTGGATTGGTATGTCAATTTTGTTTTTTAATATTTCAATTTTTGTGTGACAAATTTAATGCACCCAAAAGAAAACTTTGATGCTGCCTATATTCTTTAATATTGCTGTTTCAATGAATGAAACGAGAACTTCTGAGAAAATCAAAATCACACATTCACGTCCAGAAAATTTAAAAAAAATGTGAAAAGTTTTATCATACTTTCCATTTTTTGAATTTACACTTTAAACTCACTTTGGGGATGCTACAAAAAACTAATATATTCCGTCTCTGGCAGTTTCTTCTTTCAGTAAGCCTGTATTTTGAATCAAGTTTCGGAAAACAATATTTATTGACAAGAAATATTTTGTTTCTCAATTGCTTCCTTATTCTCGAAAGCAGGTCTTTAAGCAAATGTTGCGGGAATATTCGCGATTTCTCGGTCATGAGTTTCTGAAAGACGAGCAAGTAAATTTAGTCCTTTCATCACCTGTTGAACAAAACTAAGAGCAAAATGAAATATTTGAAAAATAAGATTCAAGAAAATAAAGAGAGCCCCGATATTGTTCTTGAAAATCGTTCCTCCATCTTTGTAACCTGCCACATATTGCACTAAACAACACCGGTGACCCAGTGTCAGGTCCATTCCGTTTCCTCATCATCATCATGTTGTTCTTCCCCCCCCCCCCCAGCTTAACAAGAAAAGATTTCCCAGCCAAAAAAAAAAAAAAGACTTGTGATGCAAGGACGCAATCTTCTTCTTCTTCTTCCCGCCTCCTCAAAAGAAGCACATCTTGGGAAATCTCCCGAAAAATTGTTCCTCAATCTCCTCTCTTGGCTCATTCCAGCAATGTTTGCAACCAAAAAATAATAATTACACTTTTTATAATATGTTTGCATGCCCTTTTTTCTGCACTGTCCTCGAAAAAAACTTTTTTGTTCTTGTTTTTCCAAGTCACGAATCAAGTGAATGAAACGATGCACTTACCCTGACTTCAGGAACTGCTGCGACTCCAACAGCGACGACGGCGACTGTGAAAATTTGGAAAAAGAAAGCAAAAGAAAATATTTGTCAAAATACGTTTCAATTTTTTTTCTTGAAGCATATTGGTTTCTTTATGAAAATATCATCAAGTTGTCATTTCATCATCGGTGTTTCTTCTTTCGTTTGCTGTCAGATTTTACTGGGAAAAATGTTGGAAAATTGCGCGCGAAATTGACAACGGAAAAAAGCAATAATAAAAATATTTGCAATAACCTGTTTTTGTTCATGCGTTTTCATTTCGTGAAAAGTCATTGTTGGAAAAGTTCTGTACATAAAGAGATCGTAATAACATATTTTATATTAATTTTCATATATTTGTATAAAAGCGAAACAAAAATCATCACAAAAAGTTATACAAATCCCCCTCAAGCAGATTGATTTTTTTCATGAAAATGTCAACGAAATTTCATTCCATCATCAGTGTTTCTTCTTCGGTTCGCTTTCGAATTTTATTGCGAAAAATGTTGGAAAATTTCGCGCGAAATTGAGAACTGAAGAAATAAAACATTAAAAATATTTGCAATAACCTTTTTTTCATGTTTTTTACTTTATTTTGTGGAATACCGTTGTTGGAAAAGTACAAAAGATAGTAAATGTATTTTGCATATTAATTTTTATAAAAAAATATCATTTTTATGCATGTATCATAAGAGTGAAAAAATAATCAAAATTCTTAATTCAATTTTGTCTTCAAGCCGATTGCTTCTTTCGTAAAAATATCAAGTTTTCATTTCATCATCAGAGTTTCTTCTTCTGTTAATTTGCTATCAAATTTTTTGGCGAGAAATGCTAAAAATTGCGCGCGAAATTATTGAGAACTGAAAAAGTACATTAATAAAAATATTTGCAATAAGCTGTCCTCCATGTTTTTTATTTTATTTCGTGGAAAGCCGTTGTTGGAAAAGTATGAAAGATTGTAAATATATTTTATCCATAAATTTTTATATTAAATATCCATTATTGTGCATGTAAAAGCGAAAAACAATTAAACCCCAAAAGTTATTCAATTTTGTCTTTAAGCCGATTGCTTTTTTCGTGAAAATATCATCAAATTTTCATTTCCTCATCGCTGTTTCTTCTTCTGTTCGTCGTCGAATTTTATTGCGGTAAATGTTGGAAAAATTGCGCGCGAAATTGAGAGCGGAAAAAAATGCAAGAAAAAAATTTACAATATACCCTGCGTTTTTCCTGCTTTTTTTCTATCACGCGGAAACCCGTTGTAGAAAAAACCTATTTATGTTGCACTTGACGAAAAAATGTAATTTCTGTCATGTTTGAAAATCGGAAGACCAAAAAAAAAGCACACTATACAGCAGCTTATTGCGCAATAATTGTGCTCATCACACCGTCTGCTGTCATTAATTACACTCGGAAGCTTTTAGAAAAGGGTGACTTGAAAAAGTCGGAATACGAAAGATAATATAAACCAACAACTGGGTAATTAATCATTGGCAGATTCATCCTGTGGTCACGCATCTGGTTGCCGAGTCATGACCGCGTTATGTAACCCGGGTTTTGTGGGTTATTTCCGAAATCCGCTGGGAAACAAAAAAAAAGTATCCCTTTCCCATGACCTCGTCGTCGTCCCTTTTGGCATATGTTTCCCGAGAAGATTGAATATAGCGAAGGTTGACCTAATGAGGAAAAAAGGTTTCGAAATTTCTTCTTCTTTCTTTGCCTTTTTGATCATATAGCTTTTCTTTTCAAAGATTCATTGTCAGCGAAATGAAACAAAAAATAATCATGTCCTTGTTCAACAAAAAAAGAGTTGAAGCGTGCTTTGGAAAAATTTCAGACGAATCGAAACATTCACGTTATAATTAATCTTTATATTGAAAGTAAGTGTTTGGAAGACTTGAATGATAAATATCAAAATTTTAAGAAACGAACAGTTGAACCGCCATCAGGCAATCTTCCAAGAAATAAACACATTTTCAAAGTTACGATAATTTAAAAAATACTGTAAATGAAATGTCTTCTGAAAAATCACGGATTTTATGAATCTTTCTCTCTTGAATCATGGATGCTTTTTCAAATATTCATTTGTGATAAATCCAAGGATAGTATATAGGCACTGCAAAAAAATTAACTTTGGTTCATTTTCACGAGTTTTCAACACATTGTTTTTTCGAGTTTCAAATATATAGGAAATAAGACGTCGAGGTCGAAAGCCGGAAAAAGAGATGAGACGAAGCATCAGCTGACTCGGGACGCAAAAAGTCGTGGCACAGGGTAATTATGGTAATGACTCGCCTGGCTGAGGGACCAACAAGGCTTAATTGCTGTCTTCCCTTCTGCTGCAATCATCCATCAATATATACATATATATATATATACATATACATAGGTGCCCTCAAAAAAATGAAATAAAATCGAAGAAACATCTCTCTTGAGAGAGAATTTACCGAGAAACGGGATTGAGAAATTTTCTGACGAGTTCATCTCTGAATTTTAATACGCGTGACCTTTTCTGCTGATACGAAGAATAAAATGAAAACTTAGGAATTTTGACGTCGTGATTTAAATATCCCGAGAAACAAAAATCGAGAAGTTACATCGCCAGCATAATTCATTCAAAAGGAAATGAAAAAAAAACTGTAGAAAATACATTCGAAAGGAAATAGACAAAATCGTGAATTTTATTCCAGAATAGATCGAAATTCTAAGAATTTCGAGATCTTTATTTGAATATTCCGAGAAAGATCAATGAATTATACTATTGCTGTACTTTATTCAAAAGGACTGAATATTTCATTATACTCTGGGGAATAAAATCCGAAAGCAAGTTTCTCATTCTATGAAAAAACTAGTGGATATATATATTTATTTTAATTCGCTGATTTAAATTTGGAATTTGATAATGGTTCGTCTCTATATACTCATCAAAATTCATTTTCTTGCGATTTAATCTCTGACTTTAGTGCTTCGTCATAACATACAGTTAAAAAAATTTAATTATGAGATCTTTCTTCAAATAATCCGAGAAAAATTAAAAATTTAATTTTGAGAAATTGCCATCAATTCTTCCAAAAATTATACTCCTCATACTCCGAGAATAAAATTCGAAACGTAATTTTTGGGAAGCACTCTATTTTTTCAATTTCCTAAGTAAAATTATTATTTGATTGATTGCTTGTCGTCTATGATTTCATAATTGTTCATTTTACTGCATGAAGAATTTTTGGGGTACAACAATCAATGCTTCCTTCCTTCAATCATATCCAATAAGTTCACCAATAATACTTTTTTTTACTGAAAATAATAAAAACTTTTCTCTGGTTTGCAGATCATTGACCAGTAAAAATATTCAGAGGCAAGCAGCAATAAGAACTTTAAGTCTAGGAGAAAGTTTGACTTTTCTTTTCAAAGATTATATGAATTAACTGTGGAAATTAAAAAAATTATATTCTGATAATCAAAATGGAATTTTAAGTGAATATAGCTCAAGTTGTTTCCTTTTAAATGAAGTGCCTCTTCAAAAATGTTCCCGGAATAAATGTTAAATGAATGTAAAATTTCTTCAGAAATTCAGAAATTCATATGATCTTTTCAAAGATCAAATAAATTAACTGTGATAATTAAAAAAATTATATTCTGATAATCGAAATGGAATTTTAAGTGAATATATTTCAAGTTTTCTTTTCCTTTTAAACGAAGTGCCTCTTCAAAAATGTTCCCGGAATACATGTTAAATGAATGTAAAATTTCCTCAGAAATTCATATGATCTTTTCAAAGATCAAATAAATTAACTGTGGGAATTTAAAAGTTATATTCTGATAATCAAAATTGAATTTTAAGTGAATATAGCTCAATTCTTTTTTCGTTTAAATGAAGTGCCTCTTCGAAAATGTTCCCAGAATGTTAAATGACTGTGAAAATTTTTCAGAAATTCAGCGAAAATTGCCGGCGATCCAAGTATTTTCATTGCGTACAAGTGTGAAATCTTGGACAGAAAATAATTGAAAAAATTCGAAGCTGATCTTTGCGAAAATCACCGCGATGCTGTTTAATCACGCGGATGAATCGTGAGATTCGTGACCCGCAACATGATGATGCTTCGAAAGAAAAATAAAGGAATACACGAGGAAAATCGTGATAAAATTAAGTTTAACTGCGTGACATTGAATCGCTTATTCAGTCAAGCAACAAGGTTGTTTACCCGAATCATTTTAAAGCCGCTCAAACAATTTCATTAGGCCGGTAATTTACGGATGACCGTGTTTATTCCCACGCCTTGGGCTCGATTATGTCAAATTCCTCCTTGAACTTTTCCGCTTTCGGAATTCGAGGGTCGTCAGCTGAATGCTGTTACGTCTCATTTCTTGATGAATCCGACAAGAAAATAATAAACATGCCCTTGGGCACGGATCCACAAACGCCGTTATTCAGTCATTACTCGGAATTAAAAAGATAGCTAAATAATTCATTGCCAATTTTCCCACGACTCGGAAGAAATGACGGAATTTTTTTTTAGGTTCATTTGATAAATTTACAGATTCATCTTCTCATCAGCAGAACAGCGAATCTTGAACAGAAAATTGAAAATCACCCAGTTTTAATTTCAAATAAAAATCTTTGGTGAATTTACAACAAAATAAATTTTTGCTGTAATTATCGGGTTGAAAAATGTTTTCCAAATCTTGAGAGAAACTCCAGATTGTATTCGGTTTAAAGAAATTTCAAATAAAATTTGCTGAATCCGAGCATTCCTATGTTCACAAAGCATAAAAACCTTTTCGAAAGTTCACAGAAAAAAATTATTCAAGAAAGCTATTTTCAATCACCATACGATTATTATCTCCCGAGAATTGCATGACTGTCTTTGAAAAGTTGCTTCCTAATATTCATTTTTATTGAAAAAGCGAATAAATATGCGAGTAAAAATACTTATTATGATGAGACGTTTTTTAGGGAGAAATATTACTGAAAAACATTATGCGAATGCATCACAAATTGACTTTGCAAAAATGAGTAAAAATGATCAAATATAAGCATACAGTGATGCAATTTCTAGGATTGAAATTTCTGCTTGCGAAATAAATTTTTCGAAATTACCCAAGAAGAATAACCAGCATTTCAATCATGAATATCATGGAACATTTGCAAAATCTTAATTTCAAGAGATGGAAGAAGTGATAAAACGTGCTTTTGAATAATGCGAAAAAATTTAATCAAGCGCATTCACAATTAATAAGGCTGAAATATTTTTTTTTTACAAAAATCCACTGGCAAAATTTCCTCTCTTGGAATAATTCAATCTGTATATACTGAATTCACAAAGAAGAACGGAAATGGAGTTTTGCCCTTGGGGCTAAATTCAAGGGAAAAATTCGAATATCCACTACTCGATAAACACATACAAAACCTTCAGGAAGTGCTTAGATTTCGAATGTCTAGGTCAAGACCTTGTTTTCCACCTTCGTTCTAGAACTTGCTTCTTTCTAAAAGGATGAAAGTTAAAAAAAAAAGCTGGAAACTTTTCGGACAGCGTGACGGACTATTCAAAGACCCATCTTTTATTCAAGTTTCGACTAAAAAAACAAAAAGCAACCGGTCAATCAAAACATTATCCCACCAATGTCAACTGCATTCGTCCGTGTGACTGGGTCAAAACCGTGTAATCCTTATCCATAGAATCTCCCCCCCCCCCATTCATTTTATAAAACTAATGAGCCGAAAAGAGGAACCAAATGATTTCCTTGAAAGCATTCTAAACTGCGTGACACAATCATTCACAGATGATCCGAAAATCAGTTTTTTTAAATCTATATGACTGATGCTGACCGAAGCTGACCTTGGTTCCGAAAAATTACTGAAATTTTGCGAAGGAAAAGAAAAACCTTAGTGGTTATTTATATATACGGAAAAATCCAGTCGACAGCAATTTTTCTATCACAGAAAGCAATATAAATTAAATTCGACTTACAGAAAAACCATTGATTTCATCGTTTTTCCACCGATAAATCGTTGGACAGAGTCGAGCGATGAAATTTTAACTTCGTCTTCATTTTAAAGATTCGCAGAAAAATGACTGAAATTTTCCTATAAAGAGAAATCTTCGAAATTATTTATGGAAAAACCAATGAACCGATTTTTTTGTTTGCCACGAAAATAAAAATGAATTATAGATTCGAGTTCTTAAAAAACTTCGAATTCATCGTTTTCCATGGAAAAATTGCTCGACAGCAGAGAAAAGGAATGAGGATTAGATATTTCAATTATTCTTGTATTATAAAATGAATGACAGAGAATGAGAATTTATTCGAGAAACCGTGTGACATTCAACTTTTTCCAAGTTGCGATTTCTCATTAAATAAAAAATTTTGAAACCTGAGTCTTGCACAAAAATTTACCAGGACTTATTAATTTCACCTCATTTGCCAAATCAACATCATCACGAAACGAGTTTCAGTGGCATATTTTAGCACCTTATCCAAGTTTTTTTTTTACCGATTCACAAGATGAATAATTTTGAAATAAGAAAATTGATGCCATCGTTCGGAAATATTCCCGTTGAAGATCACCAAAAAAATTGATTTTTAAACAATCCACTGGTCAGTCGATCAAATTTGATTTTTTTTTAATTGGTGCATGCTTTTCTATGCATCAATGATTGCAAAAATTATTTTTGATAGTCTTAAAGTATGAAGGAATTTCCAAAACGTAAATTACTTCGAAGAATATCCATCTGATGAGAAAATATACTGTGACCATTAAAGTGGCAAAAAATTCAGGTCTTTTTTTTTGTGCACGAATTTGGAAGAAATTTGAAAATTGTGTATTGTACGCATTATTTTCTGTCAATTCAGCAATATTTATCTTTCTTGCGTAAGAAAGAAAAAGTCACGCAATAAAAATTTCAAGAATGAAAAATGTCGATACACTAAAAATATTTATAATTGAAAAGAAAAACGGAACTCACCAATAACAGCGACGTATTTCATCATTTTCGGTTTTTGTATATTGACTTGTCGAACTTCAAACAGGTAATTCAAACTTTTGATATGCGCGAGAAAGTGTTGAAAAAAATGTGAGTCTTTCTTTCTGAAAACAAATGGATCACAAATATTCATCAGCCACCAAAAAATAATAATATTCTAGACATGCATATAAAAATCCACTGACAGCAGAATAGTATCCAAAGTTTTCGACTCACAAAATTGTAATCACCGAGTCAAATTAATCCCAAGTTCTTCACCACAGCATTTTCCGTTAACCACCAAAATTCTAGCTCGAATAGCATAAAATTTTGAAACCGTTTACAGCCGTTTTACAAAAACAATAATCCTATCCTTTATCCCACAAAACAAAAACAAAATCATCTTTCGCATCATTGAAAAAAAAATTGCTCAAATATCTCTGGGGTCATTCAAAACTCGCGATAATATTAGCACTTCGAAAAAAAACACTCTGTTAATACGGTCGATTTAGTAAAAAAAAAATTATTTGACAGAGATTTAATTTTCACATAAATATTAAAATACTGCCTTTTCTTCAAAAGTAGCTCAAGATCACAGCTTTCACTTTTTTTTTTTGGCTGAATCGACACGAAAGAAATATTTGTTCTGTCCTCATCCGAAATAAAGGTATATACACAAAAATTGTATCTACAACGATTTGCCCTTATAAATAATCTTTCGTTCATCTCAAATTTAAGGTTCCCTTGATCCATGTTATATAGCTGTTATTCTCCATATAACGAAATTCTCTCTCTCTCTTTCTCTCTGCAACGAATTCGTTCAGGTCCCTTGAATGACATACTGTACTAAAAAAAATCTACGATTAAAAAAAATAACTCAACTTTTCCGGATATCCACTATATATATAAAAAAGAATGCGCTGAAGCTGGACCTTAAATACCCGCGCGGAACGACGCCCCTCCGCATGACCGGTGCAACATCCACAAACAATAACAGGACCCGGGTTACACGGGAACCCCGAGAGAGAAAAAAAAAGAACCCCGTACGAGAAAAGAAAATAAATAAGGAAGATGAATCCCCCCCCCCCCAACATCAACAAAAAAATGCGCCCACGAAGAATTGGTCATTTTTATTTATTCTTATAGCGGTACCAGTTTTATATACATGAGATGGGAATAAGAAAGATAATTTTTGAGAGGAATATAATGTCTGCAGAATTTCCGAATTTTCTGCTCAAATTGATCCATATATAGGAGCAACTTTTCACAGGAATTTCAGATTTCGGAATAACATTTTCTGCTGCTATATAGAAACTTAATTGTTGCGTAAGACATTCTCTGAATTTCCCCCCTGGATTTGAGCACTTTGTTCTAAATCTTATTCGAACGTTTTTTGAAGTACGAAATTTAATGAATCGTGAAAATTTTAGAAGAAAATAAATGCCTGATAAATTTAATCCTCTCGAAAAAGATAATCAAAGAATTATCTTCCATTTATTGTTCCCTTCAAAATCAGAGGTAGGCTTTTCAGATTTCCCTCTGGCAAGGTCAGATTTTTTTCTTAAATAATAAATCGTGACGATTTGGAAGCTGGAAATCTCTTCACTTATTTTTTGAATTTCAAGTAGCTTAAAGTCTTCAAACTATCCAGAATCACCAAATCGAAAAGCTGAATATTTCTCACTGGAAAATATTATTTCGCAAAATTTCAAAGGCTATTATTCCAAAAATAATTAAGATATGTGGCTCAATTTTTCAAGAATTCCGACTATAGATTCCTGAAACATTTCAAGATCCGGAAAAAATTCTGTATTTCAATTAATCCAATAAAAGTATTTGGATTTTAAACTCTGCGAAACTGAATCTGATGGTTCTTCAAGTATAAAAGCAGTTTTTAAATAATTTGATTGCAAGAAAATCTCAGGAATTTTTTTAAAAATTCCCATCTTAGCTCATTTCTTTTTTTTTTAAATGAGCGTAAGTACTACAACAAATTTAAATTTCGGAAATTTTGTTGTGATACTTGAGTTTCAAGACATACTTTTCCACTCTTTTTGGGAAACTCATTTGACTATTTTTCAGGCGAAAAAAAGCTTTGGAATGTATGTATATATCATAAATCTTGAAATCCCGCTTTTGAACCCTGACCTCTCAAATAGTTTTGAAATCCAGAACTTTTTCTTGCAATTTAAAACAAAATTAAAATACAGTACTGTACCTTTTTTTAGGCACGGAGATTCAGAGAATCCAATTAATCGCCACATTGTTCGACGATATAGTGATTCGTGTTTCATGTACTTTTTCTCGAGTTACTGAACCATCACTCAAAACGGTACTTGACGTAGTACATTCACAAAGTAAGTACCAACCCTTTCAAAAATAAACAGTTTGATTGAGCAAAATTTCTCTCAATCAGCTTGTGCTCTGTGCATGTGACTATATACGAAGTCGGTTTGAGTTGTTTCTTTTCCACAGAGCCAAAAAAAGAACATTTGCAATGACAACATTATTTTCTAAAGAATGAAAAGTTAGTAAACCTGTTCTAGATAACGTGAAAAAGCTGAATATTTGTATAAAGAGCATTTCAATAATGGCAATTTCAAAATCTTTAAAAAAATGCAGCGGCGCATTTTCCAGTTTTCTTCGAGAAAACTTATCTGTTCAGAATTTTCTCAACTTCTGTCTTATATGATCAATTGAAGTATCATTAGTATTCGACTAAAGTTTCTTTTCTGTTCCATTAAAAGTCTGCATTTTGAAACAGCATTCATGCTAAAGTTTGAATTTGGTCTCACAAACACAAGCATAATAATTCAAGGCAGATAAATAAAAAATAATAATTTCTGCAATAATATATGTCCCAAGAATGGTCAACATTGGTTGAAAGAGTACTTTATTGAGCAGCAAACATGATTTTTATCATTGAAGATAAACAGCCTGCTGACAGACAAATCAGCAAAAACTTCTCCACAGTTACTTTCTGAATATTGTGTCACAAATTGAATTGTCTTCTTTATGGGGATGACAGGGTGCCTGTGAAGTACTGCAAGTACTTATAATTCTAAAATGGCTTCCTCTTTTGCAAACCAATTTGAATGGGAAGAGGTAGGATGAGGAAGAATAATACATCTTAAGGAATGCAGTCAGGAGAGTTTGATCATAACAATAAATGTTTTGTTCAGATACATGGTGCATGAAACTCTCAAATGAAATATAATTCTTACAAAAGAATCCTCTATTTTCAAAGGCCTTGGTTCATGAGATTCTGCCAGAACCAAGAAAGAAATAAATAAATTTGCACACAGAAAAATATGGTAAAATAAATAATTTCATTAAGAGAATTCATGTACTAGAATCAATTATTCATGATGATATTTTTATATACAGCTGGTACATTGGAATTAAACCTCCCACAATTGGACTGCCCATCAATTTGACCCTTGCCCCACAATTCAACCTGCTTCGGCCAATTTTTTTTTGCACTTTTGTACTGATATATTTCTGAATTTCACAGTGTCTTGAAATTTGACCCAAGTCTAGCAATGGATTAGGGTTTAATATTAAGGTACCATCTGTATTTAGGTGGACTCTCTTGTCTACAATAAAATTCTAAGAACCAGAAAAAGGTTATTGTATGGAGAGAATTTCACCATGGAGAACCACTATGCATGCATAAAGAAACATATTGGACAAGGAAAAATTTGTGTATATGGAGTGGAAAGAACTTTTTGTCCATGAAGATAAAATTTTTTTTCACCCCTTTTGCCTCCTGAATTTTCTTTAGAATTCCAAATCAGCAAAAATAGCTTCATTCTGAAAATGTTTCAGCACTGCATTTTTGATTTTCAAGACTCCTCAATTGAAAGAATAATAGATAAACTGGGGTTTGTAGACAACAAACAAAAAATTTTCCCATCACAATGTATGTTTGCTGCATTAAGTTCAAAGTTTAACAAAATAAATTTGATCCTTCTTTCAAGATAAATTTCAAGTTTTTACCTCAACTTATGGTGGTTTGCAACAACTTCAATAATGTGAACCATTCTTCATGCTAAATATCCTGGACTCAAGCATTGAAAATCAGCTAAAATTTTCTTTTGAAAAATTACAAGGCCAAGTCCTCTGCAATCAGTTTCAAAGTATAGTTTAATTTTGCTGCAGAAAAATTTGATATTTTTTACAGAGCTTTGGCTTGAATAATGAAAACCCGTGCAAATGTCTTTAAGCTGAACACCACATAGTTTGAATTCAGATTTTCAGAAAATTGATTTTCAAAGAATACAATAACATCCATGCTTGACAAGCATTGAGTTGTTATTTATTTCAATTATGAAATTCCGAGTACCTGACTACCTGCTGATCAAGACTATTTGTAATCCTCTCTCACTCGCTGTCTATGTTGATTCTCAAGAAAATTAATCTTTTTTTGCAGATAAATAGGAGATAATCCCTATAGAACGCGTATTCGGAAAGAAGTGGAAATGCGAGATGACGCAAGTGTTTCAGAAGACTCAAACATCATAAACGTTTTCACGAGGCAAGTGGAAAATTGTGCCTCCGGCAGAAAAGTGGCCGTAAGAAATTCAGCATTAAATCCTAGGTCAGCTCTTCTTCATAAAAAATCCCAGTATACGAAACCGATTTCAGAAACGCATGAGAAAAATTCTCAAAAAGACCTTCAAACTGCCGTAATATTTTCCCCCCGAGGAATCTTCACGCTTTTCGGATCCGCCGAGTCCTTGATTTCCTTGGTCTCTATTTAAAAAGTAACACCAGAAAGAAGTGAGAACATCCTCTTTTCAGGATTTCTAAATTTTCCACAATAGAAAAAACTGCAAACACTAAAGGGTCTTCATATGAAATGTCTTCTTTCCTCATACCAAATATTTCACACCTAAAGAATACTTTACTGAAATATCATGAATATTTGGAATTCTCAAAACATAATAGTAAGGCTCTCTTCAAAATCGTAGATGACCAAATGCAAATGAAACATTAGTTTTTGTACAATTTCTGGACAAAGATTCTTTTCAAATATGTACAGTAAATTGAAAATTATCTGGAAATAAGCCGGGCATNAAGTAGTTGGTGCTAAGTGTTACAGGGGGTCAAGGGCTCATCATCCCCGCGGGGATGAAGTGCTTATATATACAGTACGCGGGATTGAGTAAGACTCACGAAATATACAAATATTCTTTTTTTTTCTCCGGCAAGAATTGTCCAGCCGAAAAGAAGGAAAATACAAACGAAACTTTAATCCGGCTTTAATCGCCGAGGAGAGAAAAAAATATTCTCGGATGCTGAAGATGAGACGATTCCTGAAACACAAAAAGAAATTACGTTGGTTATACTTGGCAGAGATCAAGAAATTTATAATAGCAACATTGCAAAATTTTAAGCCCCGGGATTTAAAATTTAAACATTTGAGGATGCCAGGTTTTTTTAATCTTTGCAGATATTATTTTTTCGCGGTGGTGCAGGATTATGCTGCTTAATTTCGCAAGAACTTGTTCTGTAGCTATATTCAAGTATGAGCAAGTTTTGTTCACGACCTTCAAATGAAAACGACATTCTTCTGTTTGACTGCAAACATTCTGTAGTTTTCTTTTTCATGGAAATGTGTAAGAAATTTTACATCGCCATATTTTTTTATGTGGAAAGATTATCAGCATTCTGGAGATTTTATGCTTCAAAGAAAACTGAACATAATCACATGAATAGTCACTGGAATGTAATTACTGCGAATTTTGAAACATAGAACTCATTTTCAAGAAGCATGAATCTTCCAGAATATTCGGATGACTAATTGACGCCATAATTATTTCAAATGCAAGTTCATTTTTGATTATGAAACAAGCTGCTGAAATTTTGCTTTCTAGCATATGACTTTGAGTGAGAATATGAATATCTGACATTTTTGCTTTCTAGCATATGACTTTGAATAAGAATATGAATATCTGACATTTTTTGCTTTAGTCAATTTTTGTAAGAATTTCAATATTGTCATCCAAGGTTGGTGTCCCAGGACACTCATAAAATATCCTGCTAGTGTGATTGTCAAATGTTGTATTCCAATCACCTACTTTCATGTATAATGGTCATGTATGGATCAGGTTTACTTTCTGTGGTTCATGACTGGTCATTCACCTGTCTCTTATGAATCTATAAAAGAGGTGCCCAAGTGCTTCCTCAGTATTCCTTGCTTGTTGAGAGTCTGTTGAGGTTGTTGCTGTACAAAATATATTGAACATTTTGGTAAGAGAAGCTACTTTTCATTTCACAAACCTGGCTTTAGAGTTAATACTTTTCATTGAAGTTTATTCCTAGCTGTGAGTTTAAGCTAAGTTTGAGTCTTCTGCAAAGAGACATCAATGCAGTTGATTCTGTCATAGTTTATTATTTTGGCAACATAGGATAACAATATAGACCTCTTCTAACTCCTACCCAGCAAATAATGGCGTTGGGCTGTGAACCGTTGAGGAAATTGACTGTCAACAGGTTCTGGAACCCATTCTCAGAATGGTTGGGAGCAGAGCCCAACAACCTGCTGTGGCATTCTCAGGGAAGTGTTCCAGGACTCATTGGCAGTCCATTCAGAACACAGCTGGAGAAGAAGCCATGCTGAGAATCATGTTTGAATGGTATACTCCCAATGTTTCCTGATGAGCAATAAAAATGCGCCCCTTGTTGAGAGCACTGTTCCAGAATGCAGGGCTGGTGCATTTTGGATTGGTACACCCAATGTTTTGTGGGCAATAAAATGCACCCCCATTCAGAGCATCATTGAACAATGCAGTAGCAACGCATTAGCAATGTACACATATGTAAACATTAAAATATAATTGGAGACAATATCAATTTTGCCAATTTAAACTGAAATGTCCTTGAAATTCAAGTCTCAGTTGAGACAATGTACCTGCAATGTTCACTTGAACATTGCTGATTCATTGTTGAGTACAACTGTAAATTTTGCTGAAAAAATTAGGCAAAATCTAAAATGATCTTCAAACTTTGAAGATCTGTAAAAAATTCCCTAATTAAGATACAAGGGAGTTCAAAAAAGCAAATGTTCCTCAAGACAAGGCCTTGTTTTTAAGGCCTTGTTGTCATCACATACGGCAATGTACTGCAATGACATGCGATGACATGCAATGACATGCAATGACCTGCAATGACATGCGATGACATGCAATGACAATGACCTGCAATGACATGCAATGACATGCGATGACAACAGTTTTCATTGCATGTCATTGTATGTCATTGCAGTACATCACAGTATGTGATGACAACAAGGCCTTAAAAAACAAGGCCTTGTTTTAAGGAACATTTGCTTTTTTTAAACTCCCTTCTATCTTAATTAGGGAATTTTTTACAGATCTTCAAAGTTTGAGGTTCATTTTGGATATTGCTCTATCTTTAACAGTGTATTCACTGTATTGCAATTCTTTGGAGCTGGATGATCTTGCTCCAAGAATTTATTTGGTTCTGCATTTGTTACAGTAAATTAATATTGAACATTGCAGACAATTTTTATTAATAAGTGTTTTTCAGAGAAAATGCTTCAAGAATCATTTCAGCATCAAGGTAAAAAAGGTCAGATTTTTGAATGATGGAAATGTTGGTGAGGTGTTTCACACAAGAAATGATTTCCTGAACTAATTTTACACCTCAAAAGCACTCCACATCCTAATTTTCTGAATTGATCTAATAATACCTCATTTTAGTTTAAGTAGCATAAGTATTTGCATTGTATCTAGCTTGTGCATGCATAGCTAGATGTGAAGGTGACTGACTCTCACTCAGATGGCCCCAGTTTGAAACCCAGCAGGAGCATCATTGGGACAGCAGATTGAAAGCAAAGGAGCAGCAGCAGTAAAGAATATTGTGAACAGAAATCACACAGAGATGAAGTAAACAAGAAAGAGGAAAGAGTATAACACAAAGAAAGCAAAATAAAGAAGAAAACAGCAGGAATTGAATGGGAATTTCATTTTCTTTTTTTCTACATGGAGCAGTGTATCCCTGAGGTTGTTTTCAGAATGGGTGTGCAATGGGTTTTGAAATGCATTGAACAACAGTAATTCAAAGGGAGGGGTGGGGGGTTGGTCACTGACACTGGGAAACAGGGGGCTTTGGCAATGCATGCTGGCATGCATTCCAGAACAACCCAGGGAACAACTGCTACCCCAGCCATTAGACAGTGACCAAACGGCCATTAGCCCAACGTTCTGGTCAAAACGGCTTGCCAATGGAGTTGCAATGCAGGTTGCAATGACAAGATTATTTGCTGGGTAAGAGTATTACTCAAATTTCTAAAAGCCTTTCGGATATCATTTCAAAGGCACAGGAAACAAAATATCAACAAAAATGTAACCTGATGCATTTTTCAAAAGAAAGCAAGAACAAAATTAAAAAAGGGATTAATGTCTCCAAATTCAACACCTTCTGTCCACTCATTTACAAAGCATTTTAAATCCCAGGATGTCACCAAATCACATGTCTTAATTTTTTTTAACCAAAAAAATTACTTTTTCCAACTGGGAAATCCTTTGAGGGAATTTTCTGGGAGGTCCCTCGGAGTTTGACTTAAGAAGGATTACCTTTATTACAGCGGTTTATGCATCCAAAATACTGCACATTGTTCAATGCCTGAAAAATAATAATAAACTTGATCTAAAATATTTTATTCAAAAGTACTGCAATCTCAAATCCGAGAATGCATCAACCTTGAGAGCATTCCATAAAAAATACCCTAAAAAACTGCCAAACTCTTACCAGCAGCCAAAGAATCTCAAACTCTATAAACATTCGGATCCTTGCGTCAGTTTATATCGTAATCTGAACTTTTTTTGTTAAATTTTGAGGATCTGGGAAAAAATCATCAACCATAAAACCCTTCCACGTTTTCGGCTTCATTTTTCTACGATTATAAGAAAGTATGCAAATACACATTAAAAAAGCAGAGGCATCCCGGAAGAAGCCATTCGAGAATGCCATGAATCTTTTTTCGTTATTTTTCACTGATATTTTTTTTTCGCTCAATCCTTATTTTTTCCCCTATGTATTTCAAGATTGACGTCTGGCGTCGCATGACTGAGTTAAACGTCACCTTGGCCACACACCAAGTCAAACAGAGAGACATAAATTCTTCAGTGGAGCCCAAAACCCCAGATCTTCCTGAATTTATGTTTGGAATTTTTCTCCGCCCTTGTGGCTTTGGAAATAAAATAAAAAATTATACGCATAAAATATAAAAATTTATGTATCTATATATTTTATTTTGGGGGTGTTAAAACACTTGTTTTATTCTCGGGTTACATGACTCTCTCTCTCGAATATGATGTAATGTTGTCAAGGAGGTTATTTGAAGAGTCCTTGTGGGATACAATATCGGATCTGTGGTCAATAATGAAGTTGAGAAACCTGTTCCGGTTGGGATGGGAACCCACATCACGCCTGCAATATAAGCTTCTGTCCAAGGGTTGCCACGTTTCCAATAATGGATGAAAATGGCCACCAATGGGGACTAAAGAGCAAATTCTTTTGCACATTAACCCGTGCTTGGACGGTGGGGCTGAGATTTAGTCCCAAAACTTTCTGCAACAAGGAGTAAAGAGAAAAATAAGAATGAGTAGAAGAGCTGAAGTCAGGAAAAATAACAATTTTTTTGCCTTCCTGCAGGAAATTTGCCAAAAAAAGAAAAAAAATTTACTGTTTGGTGGCATTTTTGCTGCATTATTACTGCCATACGATTAGCATTGAGGGATTATCAGAACAATGGTTTTCTCGTTTGAGGATGTTTCTGTCAGGGACCGTAAGGTGTCGCCCTTTACGCTCCAATCACTGCTACACCTGAAAATGCCACAAACACATAAACCATTAATATTTCACAACCCTGCTTCTGACCACAAGAACTCACCTCAACTCGACCTTGGAAACCAGTTTTCCAGTACTGGTCCTGGAACTCCGCAGCACCAAAGATCGTCACTCATCTTGAGATTCTCGTAGCAATTGGTTCCTGAAAGTGCTCTTGAAAAAGTGTGTCTTCCTGATTCCTGAAAGTGAAAACTGTTGTCAATTTGTGTTACTGAATTACACCATTCGAGGAGACCTAGTCTCGGCCGCAAATAACGGCCTATTGTGCCTTCCTTTATTTCCTAAAACTTTTATTTCTTTGTCTTTGGCTCTTTGGAGTCTCTGACAAAATTGGTGGCCAGTGAGTGTGTGCAAACACTTCTGGCAAAGTGTAAAACCCTACTCTTTCAATTTCGAAGTGCACAAGTGCTTTACCAACAAGTTCCTCAGTGCTAACCGCAACTGTTAGTGTCTCGCTTGAACAAACTACGTGAATTACGCCTCACAAACATTCCTTGAACTCCTTACAACCAAAAACGCACCATGCCACGTCATCGACTCCTTACAGGAAACTCGCTAACTCGAACATCTGGAATACCTCATCATACACCACCCATTGGAGAAATTTCTACCACAGACCCATTAAACTTACCTTCAACATCCACATCACATCGGGGAAATACACGCCGCCTCGGTCGTCCACCACTCAGATTACCACCTTCAACACCTCCAGGCTCACCCTCAATCTGCAGGGAAGATACGTCATCAGCTTCTGCCGAACGACAACCATATCTCAGCCTCCGCAGAACGACAAAATGACTTCTTGCCATTGCCCAAGCTATGGTCCTGGGAGATCAAACACATACCCAATCATTAACACCAACAACCCAATCTACTTTCCGCCGCATTCACCGTGCACTCATATCTGCATCGGCATACATCCTTAACATACCTACAACCTCTTATGACGTCCAAGAAGCACAGCAGATCCAACAATTACAACAAGAACTTAACAACATTGCCCTTCATTCTCTGGACCAACTACATTCTGACTGGTTAACACTACAGCCAATGCAAAATTTTATCCTAGGAGTTTCATTTTCCATATTACAAACAAACCCTGAAGAAAACACTATCCCCTCTGTTGAACCACAAACTTTACAAAATCCGATCCAACAACCTCAGCAACAAGCCCTACCAACAAATAACCAACAAAACCTCAATATTTTTCCAGCCAACATAACTAATACACTCAAAACGGAAGAAGATGCTGACCCCTATCCATCCGCAGTCCTCATTTATGCTACTGGACCTTGCCCCTCACAGACATCCGACAAATATGTCACAAACTACGAAAAACGATCAGCCCTTCCAAACTTTAAACAATTCTCCAGACTGCCAGAAAGTACCTACACATTTGAACGTCTATGGTCACATTTCAAAAACGTACACATCTTACCACGCAATTATATTACACCCGCTGAACAAATCCAACTACTCCACTGCCATCTTAGCAAACGCGCCTTTGACATTATCAACCGCCATAAGGACAAATCAACTGAAGAAGACTACCTAAGAATTTTACGTACCCTATTCCAACAATACGGCAACATCCAATCACTCCGCCTTGCTCTCTACAATCAATTCGCAGAACTCAAACCAACCGCAAATACACCTAGTGCTCTAGCTGATTACTTAGAAGACATCATTGCTATCACGGAACAACTAAACAACCTACGGACAAACATGCCACAAGTACATACTCGGTTTTGGCTTCACATCAAATCCTTCTTACACCAAGCTGGACACTGGACTAATGTCCGCCTCAAAATGCGCTGCCACCAACAAGAAGATCCTGAAGACACCAACACATGGACCGATTACCCTGAGAACAGATACAAATGGATCAAAACCTATCCCAGTTCCAACAATCCGACCACAACTACAATCAATACTCTCACCTTCCTCACACGCCCATCATCTACAAAAGATAAAACCTCAGAAAAAGACTCCGAAGCACGTTGCAAAAAATCCGATCAATCCCGACACTCCAGACCTTCCAAATCTCCCGACCGCAGGAACAAACAATGTTCATCTCCCACAAGACGACAATCCAGAACACCTTCTCGGAGACGCCACCGCCAATCCTCTCGCAGCCGCTCCCAAACTCCAGATCGCCGATCACGTCCATCCACGTACTCATCTTCAAGAAACCAGAACATTTCCAACAATCAAAGAACTGGATACAATTGCCCATTTTGTAACTCTACACACACATCCACCAATTGTCGCCTAAGCATAGAAGACCAAATCAGTGCCACCAATACCAAACAACTCTGTTATAACTGTCTAAGCTCCAGACATCATTCCACCTTATGTCAAAGCTCCAACCGATGCCGCAACTGCACCGGTAAACACCACACAGCACTATGCCAAAAATCAAACAACAACCAACGTAACAACTATCCTCCATCCTCCTACGTCAGACAGAATAACTATCACAATCTACGACAAAATCCACCTCAAAGAGGAAATTACAATAATTGCCCCCAGTACAACAACCGATCACAATACAACAACCGTCCTCAACAAAATGAACAACAATATAACAATCAACGCTACAACAACCGCAATAATTACAATCAACAACAAAATAACCAACCTCAAAATCAGAACAATCGAGTTAATCTTGCTCAACTTGTCCAAGAAATCCACACACGCCTACCGGCCCAAGCAGCACCTGCAGCTCCACCCGCAGCTCCACCCACAGCTCAACCACCTCCCCAACCAGCAGCCCCTGCAGCTGCATCAGCATGACTAGCACATTCATATTCTATAACCACATCCTCTTCCTACTCACTTCTTGAAACAGAAGCCATTTGCCTCTTTCCACATGAAGAAACCGCATACGCACTCCTTGACTCCGGTTCACAACTCACAATGATCACACAACGACTCGTCAATCGCCTGCACCTACCAACAAAACAAGGAAACATCACACACACAATTTCAGGCATAGGAAATGCAACAATCACATCAAACACAATTACACAACTACGTATACAAAACCGTCACAAAGACTTCTCCATCTTTACAACAGCTGTTGTTGCGCCAATTAATGAACCCTGGACTGCCAAAAACCCACATAACCTCCAACATCTCTCTGAATTCCGAAGCCTCCTAGCTGACCCTCGCCTAATTTCAAATAGCAAAGTAACATTTGATATTATTCTGGGGGGCAAGGATCTTGTACAAATACACGCACCCCATACAGACTCCTATTGGGATAATTCCACATTCCAAATCATACCAACACAACTAGGACTTACTGCCAGAGGCATTTGGACAGAATCTAAACCAAACCTCACTACTTCCTACCGCAGTCACCTTACACTTGGATTTCCCACTAATACATTTGATGATGAACTCTCTGACACTATTATCAAATATTTACACCAAGACTATGTCAATACTCTTGGAGATGACAACGAACTTGAACCCTACCAAGATGAACAGTACCTTCAATATCTACAGCAGATCACCATCAGCCCGCAAGGTTGCGTTGTAGAACCTCTCCTGAAGTCACATCTCTATCCCGCATATTGCACACCAAATGCAATCACTGCAACCACACGCAGCAAATCAGTCATCCGCCTTCTGGAAAAAGGAGGCCCATTAGCAAAAGCACACACAGACTTCTTCCACCAATGGATAGAAGACGGAATCATAAAACAAACAACACTTGAAGAACTCCAACAACATGGAACACCCTACACCAAACTACCTCACCATGGCGTTGCACAACCCGAAAGCGCTAGCACACCACTCCGTGTTGTCATGGCAGGAAACGCCTCTGATAAAGGCAAATACTCCTGCAATCAACTCCTTGTCTCTGGAACAAACCTACTACCAGAAATTGTAAAAATCCTCCTATGCTGGTGTTTCACACACTTCTTTGGAACTGCGGACATCAAAAAAGCATTTGTCCAGGTCCAACTTGCAGAAGAAGACCAATGGGTGCTTACAATATGCTGGCCCACAAAACAACCTGATGGAACCTACAAACCTACATACTACAGATTTTTACGCCTACCTTGAGGCATTAACTGCGCCCCCTTTATCCTCAACGCTGCCGTTTGCTACCTTTACATTCAAGCCCTAAAAGAAAACATCCTAACCCAAGCAGAACAAGAAGAACTAAACAATAACACCTACGTTGACGACATCTTTGTCACTGGCAATACACCAGAGGAAATACAAGTCAAACTTGATCATGCTCAAACAGCACTGGCAAAAGGAGCCTTCCAATTGACAAAACAAAAAATCTCACCACAACCAAATAATCCCCAAAATACTACTTACAAAGTCCTTGGAATACCATATGACCCTGTCACAGACCTAATAGCAGCATCAGGAGCATCCCTACAAAAATTCCTAAGCATTGAAAAGCTCACATATTGGCACATTGCAGGCTTTGAAGCCAGACTCTTTGATATTATTGGAATAGTTGCACCTTTTACAGCACACATCAAGATACAACAATTACACAACCAAGGAAGGAATCACCAAACAGACGCAATTTCGCATTGCCATCGTCCGCAATCTCTGGAAAACGTTTTACGATGGTTATATTACAACCCTTCGACAATTCCCATCAAAAAAGCAACCGAAACACCTTGAACACCTGGAACCAATGGAGGGACAAATTGTTCTCCTAAACCAAAAAGCATTCAAAAAGGACACACCTATGGGGCGTCTGAAGTGGAAACTTTGCCGCATCATCCATGTACATTGCAGCAAACGTGACGGCAAGATCAGATCAGTTGATGTCCTCACATCACGCCGCTACAATCACAACGGCACATCTACACCACATATTCTGAAAAATCAATCAATACAAAATCTCATCCCATTAGAAATTCAAGACCGCCAGACAACAAACGCAATTAATCATACAACAGCTTCATGAAACAAATTCATTCGACTAGACAAATTGTTCTCCTAAACCAGAAAGCATTCAAAAAGGACACACCTATGGGGCGTCTGAAGTGGAAACTTTGCCGCATCATCCATGTACATTGCAGCAAACGTGACGGCAAGATCAGATCAGTTGACGTCCTCACATCACGCCACTACAATCATGACGGCACATCTACACCACATATTCTAAAAAATCAATCAATACAAAATCTCATCCCATTAGAAATTCAAGACCGCCAGACAACAAATGCAATTAATCATACAACAGCCTCATGAAACAAATTCATTTGTCTTTTCGGAACAAAACTTAAGAAATCGCATCGCATCAACAAAAAAGCTCAACGCACAGAAGCGCCCTTTTTGAACAAATTGCCACAAACAAGTCTCACAACGAACCCCTTAACCTCCTTCACCAATCTTTGTACCTCATTACCCGCAACACGTACCAACCAAGGGAAAACTTCCTCTTCAAAAAACGAACCCAACGTCTTTACTTAGCCCTCACTTCACTGTCCTGCACCAACTGACAACCACCCTTCCCAACTACCCAGTACAAAGCCCAGTGTACAACAGCAACCACCTTCTCAACTCCTGTCGCCTTGATAACGACAACATCTCCAGTTATAAAACGTCCATCCTTTCCACGTTGACAACCAGTGGACGCCAAAGTATCCGTTGCAAATGTCTCACAGTATCCTCCATCCAAGATACCCACACATCTGAGCAAAGTAAACCCTCAAAATCCAAAAAAACTATCTCAAAACACAACCATCACTTACTTGTCAAAAGGATTCTCCTTAATCCCTTGACCACCAAAAGACACCCTGCCAACAGCATCATAAAGGCAAGGGCGATACACCTGCCGAACAACATGCTGATGGCTGGACAAAGGAGACTTGCCCTCAACTGCTGTCCCATCATCCAACCACATAGGGCCCTCTCCAGGACATAGAGATGTATCCTTCAACACTTCACCCGATGTAATGGTAACAGCAAACAAAATCGCAGCAGCATGATCCCTCGCAAACCAGATAAAGGCTTGCGGATTCAAATGCCCGAAAGAGAAAAGCGACATGTAAGATACCTTCACATAGCAAGCCAAATAATCCAGCAGTGTCGGCAAAGCCCACCACCCTGGACACTTCTCAGTTTTTCCGTGAACGCCACCCACATCGCTTGCCAACATCTTCATCAGCGCCTTTTGCACAATCATTGCCGCCTCCAGCTTTGCTTCCTCTGTCACAAACAAACCATCCTCAAGCTTCAAGGGAAACATAGGGTAACCACTACGGTCCAAGATAAAGGCTCGCGGATTCAAATGTCCGAAAGAGGAAAACAACGTGTAAGATACCTTCACATAGCGAGCCAAATAATCCAGCGGTGTTGGCAAAGCCCACCACCCTGGACACTTCTCAGTTTTTCCATGAACGCCACCTACATCGCTTGCCAACATCTTCATCAGCGCCTTTTGCACAATCATTGCCGCCTCCAGCTTTGCTTCCTCTGTCACGAACAAACCATCCTCAAGCTTCAAGGGAAACATAGGGTAACCACTACGGTCCACTCGAAACTTTGCCCTCTTCCCGTCCCAACGACCAGGAGGAGATGCGCCCAACGCAAAAACTGGACATTGAAAAATTGTCGCCAAGTCCTCAAAATACGTCCTTAGAGCAGCATACATTGCAACTGTTGTGAACTTTGCACCTCTTGTTGCATTGCACAAATGTTTTATGTCATTTGTACCCACAGGCACCAGCAAATGGGTAAAACGGAAATTTTCATGCAGCCGCAGGTCGCGGTATACACGCCAACAAATTTCCTCCGGAGACCATCTGCTCTTCTGCGACCCCACTACAGCACTCAGGCCACTCACACCATACTAAAATAACAAAATTTCTTCATCAATCACAACCAACTTTGACAAAAATCAACAAACAAACCTGATAAACATCATATGGCATCCCCTGTGTCAAGTGACTGAAATCATAAGCCGGCGGAACATCAGAAGCAACTCCAACATGTGTCAAATATGCCTGATCTGGCCTGCACAAGAACCAAACGGCAACAAGGGAGGTGCCAAACACTAACACCTTTGGCTTCCCCTCAAGCCCCATCCTCTCCTCCTCACACGATCCAAAATAATCGTTCCAATACTCGACACTTTGGACAGCACAGCCAGGAACAGGCAATCTCATGCCCCAAATGCGTTGAAAATTTCTGTCAGTAATACCCATTCTCACACAGATATTCTTTATATATTCAGCTCTCTTTTCTGGTTGAAACGCCCATTCTCCAGCAGAACCTTCAAACATCAACCTTGTTTTTTAAATCATTCAACAAATATTACAAAAATAACTCACCACCAAAAAAGACGTCGGACATAGCCTTTCGAACACCCTGAGAACTGCATAACATCACATCCCCATCTTCCTCCTTGACATCCATAACGGAAGAAACCGAAGGACGAGGAACACATCCAACTAAAGGACTGGACATGACAGCGTCCAAAACTGCCTTCAAAGCAACACAAGACTCTCCCTCTTGCTTTCGCTCATCCGCAATTGATTGACCACCGGCCATAACCTTTACTTCTTCAAGCCAGGTCTTCATCAGTTCGGAATCCGGACCAACACCCAACTGGATCCCACCACTTCCACGAACTCAAAATATCTTCACTTCACCTACACAACAAACACATTAAATACATGCACAAACAAAAACACAACCAAAACATACATTCCTCCCTACAGGTAACAACCAAGTCGGGCAAGAGAAGCATATCACGCCCCGCCAAACAATTCTTCAGAGCTGCAACACTTGCAGAGACGGCCAACGAGAAGGCATCCTTTGCCTGCGCCGTAGCAGCAGTCGCCATCGATCCGGCTCCATCCAAAAAAGCACGGTCCAACCGCATCCTCTCCTGGACAACAGCCCGACGCTGCTCCAAACCAGCACCCTTGTCCTCCATCCGCTGATTGTCCATACGCAGTTCCTCAACGCGCTTCTGACTAGCGCTCAACGATTGTTCCAAACCAATGCGAACCGCATCCGTGCAAGCCTGTGTATCCGCGACAGGAACAAGCGTGTGGATGCGCGACCAACAATCCGCGTCAAACCTGGAGAACGTCTCAGCCAAGTCTCGGACGGCCCCAGGAAACTGAACAACCCCATCCGCACCAACACGACGTGCCAGCTTTGGCGTAGATGGACCAAGAATCGGCTCCAATCTGCTCACCAATGGCAAAATCGGCAAACTAAAAACACTCTCAGGCGTGCTTCTCCCATTGTCCTCCAACTCGGCCATCTCTGCGAAAAATGAAATTGAATGTCTTATGAATATTGTCAATAAACCTATATGTCTCAGCAGCACCTCGATCAATTGAATCTCGACGTTTGCCGCTCATCTCCACTCTCATCTTTTCTTTCTTTTAGTTCTCTGTCACAACAACCTGAAAAGGATCATCAAAAAACGTCCATCAATTACTAAAAAGCAATCACCGGCCTCAGAGCCCTGAAAACATCTTCAATTACTGCTGAACACCATCAGGCCTCAGCGCCATGCATTTCAACAATTACTGCTGTACATTAGGCCGCAGCGCCACAAAATCGTCAATTACTGCTGTTTGTTTATACTTCAACAAAGCACCCACATTACAGGGTCGCTACTTCAAGCTCTGCACCCCCATTACAGGGTCGCACAAAGTCTCAATCTATATAAGCACCCCCATTACAGGGTCGCAAAAATATATGAATATGAAATTACCGCTAAAAACGAAATTACGGCTACAAAGAAATCAACTGCGGCACCCCCATTACAGGGTCGCCCTCTACATTTTGTACCCCCAACACAGGGTCACGATCTAAGCAGAAAAATCTCCAACCTACAAATCTAGCATCACAGCTGCGCAGCTCAAAAAACACGCCACAATCAAAACAAATCCACAAGATCAAGGAATATCTTCAGCAAACTTCAACCACATCTTCAAATCCTGCCTACAAACACTCAACCCAACCATTCCCGCCAAAAAACTCCAAATGAACTGACAACGGCCACCGTCATGTCGACCGAACAGGTCCCAGACCATGGACTTGCCCGTCATGCCATCTAGCTGAGCAAGCCCAGGGGGGTTTTGTCAGGGACCGTAAGGTGTCGCCCTTTACGCTCCAATCACTGCTACACCTGAAAATGCCACAAACACATAAACCATTAATATTTCACAACCCTGCTTCC
>CAJPEX010001137.1:54080-66669 GCA_905338405.1 Notodromas monacha
GTCTTGGCGCCAAGAAAGTTTAATTTTTTCTTGGGGAGGGGAAACCGTTGACGGATTTCGTCCGTTTTTTACGCGCGGGTGGTTTTCCACCCGATTAGATATTTTTAATTGATTTTTATTCGGGGTGCGTCGCGAGTCCCCAACACCATTTGAAGATCCTGTGCATAAATATATATATACAATATTACTGTATTGCATGACCCTTGGATTGCTGCAGAACCCTCTCAATCCAGCTGCAAATTTGGGATTTTTTGTTCCCAGGCACATATCAGTTTGACCAAAGGTCACCAAAATGTGCCCAGGTTGAGAAGGCCAAGTCAGGAAAAAATCCAGGAAATGTGAATCCTTTTTTGCATGAATGAACAGAACCCTTTATTTGCCGCTTTTCAGCATTCACAAGGTTCAATCAAGATTTCCACATCAAAACCCCCTCCCCACCCAACCCAAATCCACTCAAAGACAATTTTTCACTTTAGAGCAGGAAACAGAGCACAAATGGATAACAAAAATAAAATAAAATACAATCCACAAAATAAAACTGGACATCTGACATGTATGCATAAACCCATTCCTTCCCTGACATTGAAAACAAAATATCAGTTACAATTAATTCAAAGCACAAGGTCTTCAGCTTGTTTCTGTATGAGGTTTAGTTGAATAAACAATTTAGAGCAAATCTTTGATGAGAAAGCATATAAGGCCAACAGTTTATCTTGATCCTTTAAGATTCCAGAAAGGGTCTCTTCATTGAATGCCAATACTTGTAAATCTTTCTGAAGCTCATTTCTATCAGTATGAAATGCCGTACATAAGAAGAGAATGTGCTCCTTTTCTTCTCAAGGAATCCTTTTCTTTTCATTCATATTGAATGCTAATCCTACAAGCTATAGGGAAGGTGAAAAAATGGCACCCGGCAAGGATTTTTATGTTTTTCAACAAAATTTTTGTGCCAGTAGAGAAAAAAAAACTGGACTGCTTGCGGACTTAGGCCTTGCTGGTTCTCTGTTGATGTTTTTAAATTAATTTATTTTGGCACTCTTTGGCAGAAAATTCTACAAAAAATCGAAAGTCTGCCACATGGAAGGAATAAAAAGAAATCATAGAAAGAAGTTTATACAGCCTCTGCATGCAAAATTGATTGTATTACTTAGAATTATTTCTGAAATAGAAGACAGAAATAATGGTGCAATATTTTTAATTTGTGTCGTAATTCAAAAATATTTACATTACTTATTTTGGTGCTCCTGATGATGATGGGCACAGCATTTTACAAAAATATCCCAACTTTGCAACATATAGGATGAATAAAAAAATGTAACAGTGATCGAATTTCCGTTCGTTGGCAACACTGGCTAAGATCACGTAAGAACGGAACTGCAAACATAATGAAGAGCCAGGTCGTGAATCCTATGCACCGTTGGCCTATTCATCGGTGCGGCGTGAGGTCAACCTCGGTTTGACCCAACGCCCCAGCCAAGGGCCGACGCAGCAAAAACTGAAAAGGAAAAAAAAATTGAAACAATAAAGCCGAGAAATATCTCAAAGAAGAAACATTGTACAGCGTATTATCTCACATCGCTTCCGCATCTCTCGAATTTGCGTGCCTCTTTTTGTTTTCGAAACTCGGGTCAAAAAAGAAAAAGGAGATTAACAAAAAAGATCCCAGGGTATACGATTGCTTATTTTAATAATGAATTATTCCGTCAAGGAAGAGAAAATTGGGCAACGTGTGATTCTGCAATTTAGGCAAACGGGGATTTGTCAATTCAATCCAAACAAAATTTGTAATATCTCAAGCCTAATAAGGGTCAATTTATTTTTCATTTATTTGTAGTACACAAAATTGCTGCATTTCCAAAGACATGTTACAAATATTATATTCTCCTCATTGTAGAGTAAAATTAGTAAGATTTTTTTATATACAGCAAGAAATAACATTGAAAGCCTATGAACGGATTTAAAACCAAGGGAATCCAACTTTATTCACGGATAAATTCAGACTTGGCTTTTTTTTCAACAATTTCAATTGGAAGAACAGTCTTCAAATTTCTGTCAAGGAGTTACTTTAGTATGATGAGCACAACAAAATTTGTATGATGCACTAGTTAGTATCAACTTGCTGAACAAATTGCGCAAAGAATTTTTCTGAGATTTGATTTACTCATAGCTCATTATAATGCATGACATTTTAATAAATGCTTAATCCTGGGGCAGCGCTGCTGGGATTTATTTGCACATTTTGTTCCCATTGGTAAAAGAAAAAAAGGAAATACTTTGCATGATCCCAAGAGCCAAAGTCAGGACGAAACATTGCAATTTTTTTCTTTCATTCCTGCAGAAAAATTTTTCCGTTTGAAAAATCATTTACTGCTGGTGGCATTTTTTCTGCATTCCAATCATAAGATCAGCATGAAGAAATTTTGAACAGAATGACTTTTGCTCTCTGGGATTTTTCCTGACTTTAGTTATACTCAGCCAGATAAGCTGCATTTTTGTATCCTTTGGTCAAACTGAAATGCACAAGCAGGCAAAAACATTTTGGCACTGTTGCGCAATGGAAATTCACCTGAAACTCTGTCCAAATTTCAAGAAAGTTATTCTTGGAAGGATTAGACAAAGTCACCTTTTTTGATAAATTATTCTCTTTTTCAAAAATATTTTAGTCAATTTCTACATGACTGAAGCAAATATTTACAATATGTAACAAAATGGAACAAAACTCAGCGATGTTAAAAGACAGAAGACTTGATTTGAACATTAATTTCATTTTTTCCCATGCAGATTAAAATTTTAAAATCAAAGCATTGCTATGTGGAAAATATGGCATTTTGATTTCAGGAATGAATTAAACCCTGATTTCCCTTCTTCTCTTGGAAAAAAAATCCAGTTTTTTTCACATTTATTTCTCACCGAAAAAAATATTCCGCTTAAATTTGCATATTGCTTTTCAAAGACTTCCGATCACGTAACGGAACTTTGTTTCAAAAGTATTCTCAGGGTAAAAAAAAAAAATGTTGCATCAGTGTATATGTTGATTCGCCATCAGCAGCGTGTTGGAAGACGATTTCACCGTCCGTTTCGCAAACTTTTTTTTTTGCTTTGTTTTTCTCCTTTTTTATATACATAACAGGAAACTCGATGATTGATTTCCATTTGATCGGGTGGCGAAACTCCCCATCACGCCCACTGACATGAGTAACACTATCCTGACCTTTATCGAATTCTTCCTTGTTTCTTTTTTTTTTTTACAACAGGTTTTTTTTTCGGACACGAGAACTAGTTTATCTTTGGCAATCTTCACACTTCCGGCAAACCCGCCTCTTCTCGTTACTCGGATAATTAATTTTTTGGATTAAATTGTACTCAGATGATTATGTTTGCCTGATGTGGAAAAATAAATTGCATCTCCTGACGACAGACTTGATTAAATTTTTCGAAATCATCGGAAATTAAGTGCAGAAACCGTGCGATTTTTGAGTTCAATTCCATTGGGATTCTCGGCATCAAATTCATCTGTGTTTGAAATCAGGTTTTTTAAATTCAACATGGATGGGATATGGTTTCAAGATGGATATAATAAGCCTCATTTAAGTGAATTTTGAATTAATTGCATTTTCTGAAAGAGTTAAGAAAATAAAAATAAAGAATATTTGGTATCATGGAATTGTTGATTTTGATTCCATTTTGATTCTGGGCATCGAGTTCAGCTGTGTTCAAAATAAGATTTCAAAAATTGAACAAGGAAAAACATGGTATTGTATATTCAGATGGAAAAATTAGTGGTTTATGCAGAACTAAAGGATTTCGTGGATTTCTTGAAAAATGCAGCATATTTGCAAAAGGTAAAAAGTGTTCTCTGCGTGTTCAAGAATGTCAGAATTACTTTTAGTGGCGTTATTGAAAACTTTTTCACGATTTGCTGAATGAAGTAACTCAGTTTATAATCCCATTGTGCAATATTGGCATTGATGCCTTCAAGGACGAAATGGAGGATTATCGACAAATCCCTACTGATTTTTAAAACTAGGATTTTATGGATTCAATCAAGTATGATTTTAATGACCTAATTTTTTTCATCCTGGATCATGAACATTTGCTGCAGGCAAAAAAATCGGTGAATATAATCTTTCCTGATGGGCAAAACCAGAATATTTGAATATTTTTGCTGAAGTCAAGGACATGACTGATGATCAATCAATAATTCGCTGTTCTTGGTGATCTGTCCTCTAATATACAAAAATGGAACTTTATTTTTTGGGGTTAAGTGAAAGTAGATGCTTTCTAACAAGAGGTAATTTTCAGCTTTTATCTCTTTTCTGAAAAGTCACTTCATGCTGATGTGCTGTGGCTGTAATTTTAAGATCATGGCACATTTTTCTCCCATATTCGCATTATGTTGTGGCTATAATTATGTCCAAAAAGCAGAACATATAAACACACATAAAAACACAGGTAGTCAGCAATATTAAGTTAAGGATCCTCATTCAATTAGGAAATTGAAGTGTACATTTCTCCTTATCAAAAATGTTTTCATATTCTTTCATGATAATCAAAGAATTGAACATTCAAACATACAAAACCAAATCATAATGCGCAAGAAAAAACCACCCAGTGAGAAAATTTGTTGCATTTCTTTTTAAACATGGGCTGTGTCAAGAGTTTATGACGAAGGAGCAAGAGATTTGAAGCAGCTATATGCAGGGAAATGTGTTCCAAAAATTAGAAAAGTGGACTTGAAATAGGATTTCTTGGGATGAAAAAATTGAAATGAATTATATCAGCATGCAAAAATTTGTCTGAAGTGTTAGTTGGGAGAAAAGCCAAATTTTATTTTTACATTGGATAATTTCAACCCTGGGATTGTCTTTGCCAAATTTCGGATAAAGATAACATACTGTACTTCATTGCTACTATCGATAAATTCATTATGTTGCAGAAAATGTCCTGCAGACCAGCAAAAATCTTCTGCAGACTGGTGCCAGCCCAAAAGGTCATGGGTTGGGGATCACTGATCTGAAGATTACAAACTGTGTTTCAAGGAGAAATTTGCGTGCCTCTTTTTGTTTTCGAAACTCGGGTCAAAAAAGAAAAAGGAGATTAACAAAAAAGATCCCAGGGTATACGATTGCTTATTTTAATAATGAATTATTCCGTCAAGGAAGAGAAAATTCAGCAACGTGTGATTCTGCAATTTAGGCAAACGGGGATTTGTCAATTCAATCCAAACAAAATTTGTAATATCTCAAGCCTAATAAGGGTCAATTTATTTTTCATGTATTTGTAGTACACAAAATTGCTGCATTTCCAAAGACATGTTACAAATATTATATTCTCCTCATTTTAGAGTAAAATTAGTAAGATTTTTTATATACAGCAAGAAATAACATTGAAAGCCTATGAACGGATTTAAAACCAAGGGAATCCAACTTTATTCACGGATAAATTCAGACTTGGCTTTTTTTTTCAACAATTTCAATTGGAAGAACAGTCTTCAAATTTCTGTCAATGAGTTACTTTAGTATGATGAGCACAACAAAATTTGTATGATGCACTAGTTATTATCAACTTGCTGAACAAATTGCGCAAAGAATTTTTCTGAAATTTGATTTACTCATAGCTCATTATAATGCATGACATTTTAATAAATGCTTAATCCTGGGGCAGCGCTGCTGGGATTTATTTGCACATTTTGTTCCCATTGGTAAAAGATAAAAAGGAAATACTTTGCATGATCCCAAGAGCCAAAGTCAGGAAACATTGCAATTTTTTTCTTTCATTCCTGCGGAAAAACTTTTATGTTTGAAAAATCATCTACTGCTGGTGGCATTTTTTTCTGCATTCCAATCATAAGATCAGCATGAAGGGATTTTGAACAGAATGACTTTTGCTCTCTGGGATTTTTCCTGACTTTGGTTATACTCAGCCAGATAAGCTGCATTTTTGTATCCTTTGGTCAAACTGAAATGCACCAGCAGGCAAAAACATATTTGGCACTGTTGCGCAATGGAAATTCACCTGAAACTTTGTCCAAATTTCAAAAAAGTTATTTTTGGAAGGATTAGAGAAATAAGTCACCTTTTTTGATAAATTACTCTTTTTCAAAAATATTTCAGTCAATTTATACATGACTGAATTACTATATGTACAGAATGGAACAAAACTCAATGTTAAAAGACAGAAGACTTGATTTGAATATTGATTTCATTTTTTCCATGCAGATTAAAATTTTAAAATCTAAGCACTGTTATAATATGGAAAATATGGCAGTTTGATTTTCAGGTATGAATTATAACCTTATATTTCCCTTCTTCTCTTGGCAAACAAAAATCCAGTTTTTTTTTATTTATTTCTCACCGAAAAAAATATTCCGCTTACATTTGCATATTGCTTTTCAAAGACTTCCGATCACGTAACGGAAATTTGTTTCAAAAGTATTCTCAGGGTAAAAAAAAAAAAATGTTGCATCAGTGTATATGTTGATTCGCCATCAGCAGCGTGTTGGAAGACGATTTCACCGTCCGTTTCGCAAACTTTTTTTTTTGCTTTGTTTTTCTCCTTTTTTATATACATAACAGGAAACTCGATGATTGATTTCCATTTGATCGGGTGGCGAAACTCCCCATCACGCCCACTGACATGAGTAACACTATCCTGACCTTTATCGAATTCTTCCTTGTTTCTTTTTTTTTTTTTACAACAGGTTTTTTTTGGACACGAGAACTAGTTTATCTTTGGCAATCTTCACACTTCCGGCAAACCCGCCTCTTCTCGTTACTCGGATAATTAATTTTTTAGATTAAATTGTACTCAGATGATTATGTTTGCCTGATGTGGAAAAATAAATTGCATCTCCTGACGACAGACTTGATTAAATTTTTCGAAATCATCGGAAATTAAGTGCAGAAACCGTGCGATTTTTGAGTTCAATTCCATTGGGATTCTCGGCATCAAATTCATCTGTGTTTGAAATCAGGTTTTTTAAATTCAACATGGATGGGATATGGTTTCAAGATGGATATAATAAGCCTCATTTAAGTGAATTTTGAATTAATTGCATTTTCTGAAAGAGTTAAGAAAATAAAAATAAAGAATATTTGGTATCATGGAATTGTTGATTTTGATTCCATTTTGATTCTGGGCATCGAGTTCAGCTGTGTTCAAAATAAGATTTCAAAAATTGAACAAGGAAAAACATGGTATTGTATATTCAGATGGAAAAATTAGTGGTTTATGCAGAACTAAAGGATTTCGTGGATTTCTTGAAAAATGCAGCATATTTGCAAAAGGTAAAAAGTGTTCTCTGCGTGTTCAAGAATGTCAGAATTACTTTTAGTGGCGTTATTGAAAACTTTTTCACGATTTGCTGAATGAAGTAACTCAGTTTATAATCCCATTGTGCAATATTGGCATTGATGCCTTCAAGGACGAAATGGAGGATTATCGACAAATCCCTACTGATTTTTAAAACTAGGATTTTATGGATTCAATCAAGTATGATTTTAATGACCTAATTTTTTTTCATCCTGGATCATGAACATTTGCTGCAGGCAAAAAAATCGGTGAATATAATCTTTCCTGATGGGCAAAACCAGAATATTTGAATATTTTTGCTGAAGTCAAGGACATGACTGATGATCAATCAATAACTGGCTTTTCTTGGTGATCTGTCCACTAATATACAATAAAGGAATTTTATTATTTGGGGTTAAGTGAAAGTGGATGCTTTCTAACATGAGGTAATTTTCAGCTTTTATATCTTTTCTGAAAAGTCACTTCATGCTGATGTGTGCCTGTAATTTTAAGATCATGACACATTTTTCTCCCATATTTCGCATTATGTTGTGGCTAATTATGTCCTAAAAGCAGAACACATGAACACACATAAAAAAACACAGGTAATCAGCAATATTAAGGTAAGGATGCTCATTCAATTAGGAAATTGAAATGTAAATTCCCCCTTATCAAAAATGTTTTCATATTCTTTCAAGAATGATGATCAAAGAATTAAACATTAAAACATACAAAACCAAATCATAATGCCCAAGAAAAAACCACCCAGTGAGAAAATTTGTTGCATTTCTTTTTAAACATGGGCTGTGTCAAGAGTTTATGACCAAGGAGCAAGAAATTTGAAGCAGCTATATGCAGGGAAATGTGTTCCAAAAATTAGAAAAGGGGACTTGAAATAGGATTTCTTGGGATGAAAAAATTGAAATGAAATATTTCAGCCTGCAAAAATTTGTCTGAAGTGTTAGTTGGGAGAAAAGCCAAATTTTATTTTTACATTGGATAATTTCAACCCTGGGATTGTCTTTGCCAAATTTCGGATAAAGATAACATACTGTACTTCATTGCTACTATCGATAAATTCATTATGTTGCAGAAAATGTCCTGCAGACCAGCAAAAATCTTCTGCAGACTGGTGCCAGCCCAAAAGGTCATGGGTTGGGGATCACTGATCTGAAGATTACAAACTGTGTTTCAAGGAGTTTGCTGAATTTTTCTTTAAATCTGCTGGTGACATATGGTGAGTAATGTGACATTTGAAAATACAATGAATGAATGAACAGAACACTTTATATGCCAATTTTCAGCGTTCACAAGGTACAATCAAGATTTCCACATCAGCTTAAGAAATATTTAAAAGAACTAAAATTCAATGAAGAGACACTTTCTGAAATCTTAAAGGATCAACATAAACTGTGGGCCTTATATGATGTCTCATCAAAGATTCTCTGGAAATTGTTTGTTCAACTAAACCTCGTACAGAAACAAGCTGAAGACCTTATTGTGCTTTAAATAAATTTTTACTGCTACTTTATTTTCAATGTCAGAAAATGAGTGGATGTATGCATATACATGTCAGATGTCCATTTTTATTTTGTGGATTGTACTTTCTTTTATTTTCGTAATCAATTTGTGCTTTGTTTCCTGCTTTGAAGTGATTAAATGTCTTTGAGGGGATTTGGGTTGGGTGGGGAGGGGGTTTGAAAATACAATATGTTTTATTCTTCCTGCTCTTAGCTTTCTTCAAAAAGATTCACTTTCCTCTGTTGCATTCCTGTGTTAAGGAATGGTTTTCCTCCTTCACAAGTTCAAAAATTTGGTGGTATTCTAGCCTCATCACAAACCATCTGTTGGATCTCCTCAAAACCTCAGAGAAGCTATGCAAGAAATAATCCAAAGAAAGTTTCCCTTTGATATATCATCCAGCAGTATATTATTGACAAACCTTCAAATACCTTTTGAATATTCTTGGCCTTTTATCATTCAATTCTTCCTTCTGTCAGAGACTGACTGGATTCGACCCAAGGGTTAGACCATAGGATCCACAGATTTTATTATCCCCTGCAGATTTCATCATTACTTTTGTATTTCAATACCCTCTGTAATATTATATTGCACATTCATTTTTCCCTTCCCCCCCACCGGGAGTCGTGCCAGCGATTTTCGGTCTCTGCCTCATCGAACGAAAAAGTGTTTATAGATAATTTCATACTGGCTTTTGTTGGGTAAAAAAAAAAAAGTGGGGACCCCGGAGATGCGAGGATGAATGGGTGGAAATTTCCTGGTGGAAGTGGCGTCACCTCTGTTGCAAAACCCGCAGAGAAGAGGGCAGTAAAGAATCCTGGGCTGAGGGGCATTTTTTTTTTTGCATCGTTATTTATTATATATCTTTTACAGGCATTTTCTTGAAGGGAAATCTTGATGACTTTTGAGATTATTCCATTGCATGGCTGGTGTTCGTTTGAGGAAAAACGGAAACGAGATATGGTGAAGATTCGCGCTGGAATGTTTTTCGGGAGATATTTGATGGCGAACGAAACAATCATGACGGAATCCCAACTGAATTTTTTTTCTTGCAGGAAAAAATGTTCACTGATACAATTATGTGTCTTGAAAAATTCTATGAACGGTAATTTGTTTTTGCAGTTCAAGAACAATGTGAAAACGCTTTCGCGACTCAATATTTTTTGGCTGGTTCCATTCTGACACTAATTTATTTTCACTTAATTGTACTTCAAAGATGGATGCTATAAGCAATCTAATATTTTTTCAATTTTTTTGAGGTTCTATTTTTCTACATTTCTGAAGGAAGGAATATTGATGCATTTTTAAATTTAAATGCGTGGTTGGCATTCGTTTGAGGAAAAATGGAAACCCTCTATGGTGAAGATTCGCGCTGAAATATTTTCACAAGAAAATTGTTGGAAAATATGGTGATCGAAACAATCATAAATGAATCATCCAATCAAATGAAATTTTTCAAACGGAAAAAAAATTTCACCAACGTGATTCAGTATCTGAAAATAAATTATATTCATGGCATTCTTCCTTTCAAGAGCCATGAAAAAGCGCTTCGATGAATTGGCTATTTTTTTTGCTGCTGGTTCTATTGTCATTTGTCACCTTACCATCTTAGTTCAAAAAGGCGATGATATTTTCGTTCTAATTTTTTATTTTTATTTTACCAGTATTTTTGAAGAATTACATCTTCATGACTTTCAAGATACCACAGCTGGCCGGAATTCGTTAAAAAAATCGTCCGAAGAAAATTTGCGTTAGAATAAAAAAAAAAAGGTTAAATTTGAAACAATCAGAACTGAATTTCGGCTGGAATTTTTCAAAATTGGAAAACAAGTTCCCCAACCTAATTTTACGTGTCTGGAAAACATTAATATTCACGGTATATTTTTTTCGGATCAAGAACGATATAGACATTTTTCTACGACTCAATTAATAATTTTTGCTGGTTCTAATATCACTTGTCTTTCACCGACTGTGTTTGAAAAGGGGAAAAATACTTATTAATAATCTTTTCGACTTCCTGAATAAAAAATCGCTGAAAATTGGAGAACAAAATGGATATCAATGCCGTATTTTAAAATTACGGAAATGTCTTCATTTTTGGAGCGAACCAGTCTTGAAAGAATATGCCTGAAAATTCCACGTTCTGAATTCACCACGATAAAAATAGAATACAATATCCAGGGATAATTCAAAATAAAACTGAATTCAACGGACGTTCAAAATGCTTTTCCGTGATTTCAATCTTTGAAATCTCGACTGTTAAGCCCAGGAACTCGTCGCCTTTTCTTTAAACGAAAATTCTAGACTTTCAGCAAGATACGAACAATTGAATTCTTGAGAAAACCTGTAAAAAACGAGGAAACATGTTGCAAGACTCTAAAACACGTTTGAAAGAATCCCGGGGGGGGGGGGGGGGGGATTCACGAACACGCGCGAACACTTCCTTTGCGAACGGTTTATTAATAGCCCAGTAAAACAACAGACGTCGCCCTTCCTCATCTTTCGCAAGTACGAATGAGGTACTTCTCAGTACCTCCAGTGAGTTTCACGTTCACTTTCGGACACGCCGTTCAAATGGTCCTCATATACTGATCGGTACTGCACAACTAAATGAGTGCTTGTGTACAGTACATAGAGGGGAAAAAAGTATTGGTTTATTCTAGCCCGGTTTTTTTTTTTTTGGGGGATTGCCGACGAAAATGTTCTGAAGCAGTATTTTCAAAAGGCATTAGGCTAGTTGTGTATTCATTCATTGATTGGGAAATATTCTGTCAAAGTCTCCATATTCTACAAAGGATAACGTTCCGTCAAACAATTTTTTTTCACGGCAGGACTTGAAATATGAAAAAATGATGCTCATTAAAATTTTTAAACAAAGGAATTTAAATAATGCACTGTGATTTAAGCTCCTCTAATGGTTTTCAGTATATGCACAGTTTTTTCTTGTTTTCCTCAAACCTCTGTGAGTCAAATTTCAAGGGACCAGCAACAAATTTGACATTGGGAGATTTTGACTCAGAGAAGGATTTGAATTATTGAGGTTTGAGCAAGCCTTTTTGTTCTGGAAACAGAAAAATTGCCAAAAAATTTGAATGGTGATATTCTTTAGCTTAAATTACTTCTTAAATGAGTTGAATGGATAATGAACTTGGAGGCAGGGGTTCATTTGCCCAAGTGAGTCTTTCACTTCCTTTTAAAACGCAGCAATATCTGTTTATTGCTTTTTCTTTCTTGTGTCAAGAAAATAATTGGCCGCAGGCAACAGAAAATTTGACTTATAGAGTTTTGAGGAGAAAAGCCTTCAAATTAGCAAGGTTTTTAATGTATTGCTTCTCAGGGGATTAAGACAGGGACATATTTGACTTATAGGGGTTTGAGTTAAAAAGGTTCAACTGTGTTTGTATGATGCTTTCTGAATGTTGAAAACCCCCCAGTCAATCAGTACTGATCAAGTGAAATTTAATAACAAAGCAGCTGTGGTCCTATAAAGCTTCATGCCAAAGAACTTGCCCCAAAATCCTTGGAAACTTGTAGAACAATGGGCATCATGGTCTTTGATTTTCCTCTTCTAATCGAATCAGAAAAAAATAATTAAAGTCTAATTACCCAAGAACGAGTCCACACCAAAGAAATCTTTAAAATTTTTGAATACCTGTACTGGATATCTCATTTGCATTCTTAACATCCACTGCTAAATATCCAACCAATTCTCTTGGAAATTATGTGAACTACAGTCAACCCCCGTCTAACGGACTTGATTTGTGCAAGGGACGAGTCT